>PVKA01029440.1:0-28303 GCA_004027165.1 Ctenomys sociabilis
AAGATTCTGAGGATCACTGCCTTGCCCACCTTTGCACATATAACTGTATGGCTTTGCCTCTGTCATGTTTCCTAGCTCTTCTCCTTGCTCCCTCTTCATTGTCTAATCTTCAAGATCTTGCTTTCCTTTTAAGTGTGTTATAGCTTTCTATTTGTATTTGTTCTTTTGAGTTATGATACTAGGGAGACTATATGATATTAGACATGTGTGTCTGGTTTATTTCACTTATGAGTATATGTTCGAGTGGCATCCACTTAAATATAAAGGCTTCAAGTTTATCATTCTATAGCTGAGTAATACTTCATTGTAAAAAAAAAAAAAAAAAACACACACACACACATCTTTTTCATCCGTTCCTCACATGGTGGGCATCTTGGTTGTTTCCAAGATTTGGCTATTACAAATTGTGCTGCTGTAAACATAGGTACATATATATCACTATGATATGATGTTTTTTCAATTCCTCCGGGAAAATTCCCAGTAGGGGGATAGCTGGCTTGAATGGGATTTCCAGTCCGAGTTTCTTAAGGAGTCTCCACACTGATTTCCATAATGGTTCCATAAGTCTATATTCCCACCAGCAGTGGAGGAGGGTTGCTTTTTCCCCACATTCTCTCCAACATTTGTTTGTTGATTTATGATAGCCATTCTTTCTAGAGTGAGATGGTCTCTCGGTGTTGTTTTAATTTGAATTTCACAGATGGCTAGTGATGTGGAGCATTTTTTCATATATTTATTCACTGCTTTAATTTCATCCTTTTAGTAGTGTGTATTCATCTCAGATGCCCATTTCTGGATTGGGTCTTTAAATTTAAGGACCCTGATGTATTTTAGTTCTTTATAAATTCTAGAGGGCAGACCTTTGTCTGAGTGCTTATTAGGTAAGATATTTTCAAAATTCATGGGTTGTCATTTCACTTTGTTGATAATTTTTTGATGTGCAAAAACTTCTCAATAAGAGTGGTCCCAGTTATTAATTCTTTCAGGTGTTTCCCGTGCGAATACATGTTTGTTCATGAACTCTTTGCCTACCCCTATGTCTTCAAGAGTTCCTCCTACTTTCCCTTCCAGGAGATTTAGTGTTTCTGTTTTAATGTTTAGATCTTTAATCCATTCTGACTTTAGTTTAGTGTATGGAGATAGATCTGGATCAAGTTTTAGTTTTCGGCACGTAGAGAACCAGTTTTTCCAGCACCATTTGTTAAAGAGGCTATCTGAAACAAATGGTGCTGGAAAAACTGGTATGTTGGTGATAGTTTGATAGGGATTGCATTAAATCCTATCAAACATTTGGCTCCTTTGTCAAAAATAATGTAGCTGAGTGTGTTCATAAAGGCTTCGGTGTCTTCTAATCTATTCCATTGATTCTCAGGTCTATTTCATTGCCAGATCCATGCTGATTTTATCACAGTTGCCTTGTAATATAATTTCAAGTCAGGGATTGTAATGCCTCCTGCCTTGTCTTTGTTGGCCAGGATTGCCTTTGCTATTCTAGGTCTTTTAGGAACAATTTAAAATAAATAAATTTTAGGAACAATTTCTCTAGGTCTGTGAAGTATGTTGGTGGTAGTTTGATAGGGATTGCATTAAATCTGTATAGCAATTTTGGGAGTATGACCATCTTCACAATGTTGGTTATTCCTATCCAGGAGCAGGGAATATCTTTCCATTTTCTGAAATCTTCTACGATCTCTTTTTTAAGAGTACTGTAATTTTTCTTGAAAAGATCTTTGACTTCTTTAGTTAGATTAATTCCAAGGTAGTTCATTTTCCTCAGTGCTATTGTAAAGGGTATTATTTCTATAATTTCCCTCTCAATGTGTTTGTTATCTGTGTAGAGGAATGCTATTGGCTTTTGGGTATTGACTTTGTATCTTGCTATACTACTGAATTTGTGTATTAATTCTAGTAGCTTCTTGGTGTTTTTGGATCTTCCGAGTAAAGTGTCATGTCATCTGCAAATAATGATGATTTGACTTCTTTACCTATTCTTATACCTTTTATTTCTCTCTCTTGTTTAATGAGTCTAGGTAATGATTCCAGAGCTATATTGAATAGGAGGGTGATAGGGGATATCCTTGTTTTGTACCAGATCTAAGAGTAAAAGATTTCAGTTGTTCCCCATTTAAAAGGCAAAAGATTTATATGATCTGAAGAGAAACCAGAGCATTCCCCATTTAAAATTATGTCAGCCATTGAGTTTTCATGAATGGCTTTTATCAGATTGAAGTAGAGGCCTTCTATTCAAATTTTCTGTAGGACTTTGAACATGAACGAGTGTTGGACTTTGTCAAAAGCCTTTTCTGCATCAGTTGAGATGATCATGTAGTTTTTAGTTTTCGCTCTATTGATATAGTGTATTACATTTATAGATTTTCGAATATTGAACCATCCTTGCATCCCTAGAATGAATCCTACCTAGTCATGGTGTATGATCTTCTTGATGATTTGCTATATTCTATTTGCTAGGATTTTATTGAGGATTTTTGCATTTATGTTCATGAGGGAGATTGGTCTGTAGTTCTCTTTTTTAATTGCATCTTTCCCTGGTTTTGGTATCAGTATAATACTTGCCTCCAGGAATGATTTTGGGAGAACTGCTTCCTTTTCAATTTCCTTGAAGAATTTGAGGATTATAAGGCATATATCTTTCTTAAATTTCTTGTAGAATTCAGATATAAATCTATTGGGACCTGGACTTTTCTTTGTCAGTAGGTTCTTTTTATTACATCACGCATTTCATTGGCTGTTATTGGGCTACTGAGAGTTGTTCTATCTTCTTGATTCAGTTTTGGTAATTTGTACCTTTCTAGGAATCTGTCCATTTGGTCTATGTCTTCTCTTCTGTGAGAGTAAAGATTCTCAAAGTGGTTATTGATAATCTTCTGAATTTCCACTAGGTCTGTGGTGATTTCACCCTTTTCATTCCTTATTGCTTGTATTTGAATTTTTTCTTTCCTCTTTTTGGTTAGGCTAGGGAGGGGCTTATCAATTTTATTTAGTGTTTCAAAGTACCAGCTTCTTGATTTGTTAATTCTTTGAACTTTTTTTCATCTCATTTGAGTTCATTTCTGCTCTAATTTTTATGATTTCTTCCCGTCTTTGGGCTCTCCATTCGGTTTGCTCTTCCTTCTCTAGTTGTTGGGGGTGTAGCATTAGGCTGTTTATTTATTCCCACCTGTTTTCCTAATGTGTGAATTCATAGCTATAAATTTCCCTCTGAGAGATAGAAACTCTCTCAGAGAACTGCTTTCATCACATCTCATAAATTCCGGTAAGTTGTGCTTGAATTTTCATTGAATTGTAGATATTGTTGAATTTCTTGTTTGGTTTCATCTGTGACCCATTGATTGCTGAATAGGGTGTTGTTTCATTTCCATGTATTTAGCGGGTTTTTCTGGTTTCTTTTGTCATTTATTTCCAGTTTCATTGCACTGTGGTCAGATAGTATGGATGGGATAATTTCTGTTTTCTTGCATATACTTAAGCATGACCTATGGACCAATAATATGTGGTCTATTTTACAGAATGACCCATGTGCAGTTGAAAAAATGTGCATTCAGCTGTGTTTGAGTGGAGCACTTTGTATATGTCCACCAAGTCCATTTGTTTCAAACTCTTGTTCAGTTCTGTTACTTCTTTGCTAATATTTTGTCTGGTTGACCTATCTTTTTGTAGTAAGGGAATGTTAAGATTTCCTATTAAGATTGTGGTATTGGATATTAGACTTTTTATGTCCATTAAAACTTGTTTTATAAAGTTGGGTGATCCCGTGTTTGGTGCATACATATTTATGAGTGTTACCTCTTCCCCTTGAATTTTTCCCCTAATCAGTATATAGTGGCGTTCTTTATTTTGCTTGATCATTCTGGGTTTGAACTTGAGACTGTCTGAGAGCAGGATTGCTACCCCTGCTTTTTTCTGATGCATGGGGACATGTAGTATTGTTTTCCATCCTTTGACTTTCAGCCTATGAATGTCTTTTTGATTTAAGCGTGTTTCTTGTATACAGCATATTGTTGGATTTTGTTTCCTAATCCACTGTGCCAAGTCTACTTCTCTTAATTGGTGAATTGAGTCCATTTACATTGATTGTTATAATTGAGATGTGTTGACTTATGATTGACATGTTATTTACCTACTGTTGTTTATTCCTTTCTGTCCTGTGTTTAATTGTTTGCCCTATTTAGTGGGTTTCTTCTGTTCCCGTTGGTGGAGTTCTGATCATTTTGGTCCCTCTCTAGAGCATCTTTCAGTACGCTGTTTAGGGTTGGCTTTGTAATCATGAAATTCTTTAGTTGTTATTGTGGTGGAAGTATTTCACTTCCCCATCAAACTTGAAAGAGAGTTTTTCAGGGTATAGTAGTCTGGGCTGGAATTTGTTTTCATAGAGGATTTGCAGTTCTCTGCTCCATGCTCTTCTTGCCTTCATGGTTTGTGAAGAAAAGTTGGCCATAATTCCGATGGGTTTTCTTTTTAATGTGATCTGCTTCTTTTCTCTGACAGCTTTCAGTATGTTATTCTTGTGCTGGATTTCTGGGATCTTGACTATGTCTCGGTGTATTATTATTTGGTTTGAAGTTATTTGGCATTCTGTATGCTTTGGTTACCTGAATGTCAAATTGTTTCCTCATATTTGGGAAGTTTTCTGCTATTACTTCTGCCCATATTCTTTTTATATCATTTGTATTGACTCCATCTTTCTCATTGATGTCTAGTAGTCTCACATTGTTCATCTTTGCATCATCTTGCAGGTGATGAATTATTTTTTCATGCATCCTAGTTGTTTTTAAGAGATCTTTTCTTACCTTTTCACTAGCTGCACCAGCATCCTCAAGATTTGACACTCTGTCTTCACTTTCACTCAAATTGTTTTGCAGGCTTGTGGTTGAGATTTTAAGTTCCTCTATATCTGACTCTGCTGTGTGCAATCTATTTCTTTCCTGTATTGCTCATTGAAGGAGTCCATCATTTTTCTACTCTCTTCTATTTCTTTTACCAATGTCTTCTTTAGAAGCAGCTATTAATTCTTTTACTGCAGAGTTTTTTTCAGGTCGGGTGTCATCCATGAGTTTCTGTATTTGATTCTTTATTTCCGATGCTGTGAATTCAGAGATTTCTTTTTTATTCCAGAAATTAATTATGCTTTATGTTCCTATATACCTTTCTGCTGTTGCTTATTTACTCCTGACGCTATTAATTCATATATTTCAGCTGAGCTAGGGTCCTCTGTACTTGTTCTGGGTGGGCACTGGGTTTCTTCCTTACTTTTCTGCATTTAATTCTTTACTTCAGATGCTATGAGTTAGAAATTTCTTTTTTGTTCCAGAAATGAATTCTGCTCTGAGTTCCTATATACCTTTCTGCTGTTGTTTTTTATTTCCAATGCTATTAATTCATATATTTCAGCTGAGCTAGTATCCTCTGCACTTATTCTTGGTGGGCTCAAGGCCTGAGATTGCATTTTTCTCCTTCTCTTTGTCATTCCCTATAGCTCTGACTTCCGACCTTTCTTGTGGCGCTTTGGTGCAGTTATAACCTTAGCACCTACTGAAGTTCAGGTAGAGATTTATGAAGTTTGCGTTTATCCAGTTATTCCTGGCTTGAGTCTAGCTCTTGTGTTTAGCTCCTTCCTGCTGCAGCCCTTGGAAGTGAACCTGGTGTCCCCCTCTGGCACATCAGTATATCTGTTGTGCTCCTCTGTTGCGCCCCTGGTCCAGGGGGTGCAGGAGAGTGCAGAAGCTCTCCCATACACTCGCCAGGCCTGAGCTAGGGCCGGATGGGGAGGGCTGGAGGTTTCCCAGGGACTGGGCTGGGCTAGATCCACAGCACAGGGGCTCACCCCCCCCCCACACTCACCAGGCCTGAACTTTGGCCAGATAGGAGGGTTGGAGGTTTTCAGAGAGCAAAATTAGTATTTCTTGAAAGCAAACATCCACATTCATTTATTTCCCCAATCTTGCATAACTATATCTGTTAATCAAGCAACAGATTCAATGATACAAATAGAAAATATAACAACTATTGTTAATTAGCTATTCCAGGTTTAAAATCTATAACATATGCATTGCTGTATGTTTCCGTTTCTCTTTTTTTTTTTTTCTATTTGTTTTGCTTCTCTTTTTACTCTTCAAAATAAAATAAAACTTAAAAAGAAATGACCCACTACAGTAGGAAATCACATTTCTGGGTGAGTCTGGATGGGCCACAGCAGCATGCCTTTAGGTCACCATTACGGTCCCAGGCCCCTTTCCTCTCTAGCAGTGTTTCTCCCTCTGCCCTTCCTGGTTACCACAAACTAAGAACTTGGTTTTTGCATAACTTTCCAGCACCACTTTTGCCTTGGAGCCAGCTAACTATACTCACTAAAACCAGGCGCCCACATAAACCTCTCCTCACTTCACACTGTGGATGTCGTTAGCTTTGTCCCAGTGACAAGAAAGAGAAAAATACAGAAAATAATATTTTAGTGTCAATAAGCTCTTCTTAACACTCTGGCTATGGCCTCCAAATTCTATCCCTGAACAAAGGGATCTGCTGATTTCAGGTCCAAGATAGCAAATATAAAGATGCTAAGAGGATATTATAAGCAACATTTTATAAATTTGAACATGAGTCCCTGGAAGAAAAAATCATCATTCCCTGGTAAGCGTAAGAGCCTGAGTTCAATCCCCGGTTCCACCCCCCTAAAACAAAACAACAACAAAAAATCATTATTAATAATCACTGAAGAATTAGAATATTGGAATATCAGACTATCTTTGTAACTATTAATAAATTTAATCTACATTTTAAATTCATCCCACAAAGATTATTAAATCCAGAGAGTTTACAGGTAAAGTCTAACAACATTCAGAAAAAAAATATGTAATGATAATATGTAAACTCTTCCAGAAAACAGAAAAAAGAAACACTCCACAAATCTAATTCTGAGGCTTCCACAATTTCATATTCAAACCACAGACAGCACATGGAAGGAAACGCATCACTCAAGGCAAGCCTTACTCAGGAATAAGGGGGATTTTAGCATCCTGAGTCCCATGTCATAAAATGATAATGCAACAAGACAAAGTTGGTTTTCATCCTCAGGAATGAAGTTTTGATTTAAAATTTAGCCTTAATTGATACAAATAATTATTTCTATTAATCCAAGAAAAAGAGTTTTTAAAATTCAATATCCATTCAGGATTTTAAAAGAAACCTCTTAGCAAATGAGACACAGAAATTACCCAACCTAATAAAGAGCATGAAAAAAGAACCAATAGCAGACCTGGAGCATGCAGGAGGGTTTCAGCACTTCACTGTCAGTCACTGTGGAGCACCAAACGTAAGTTCCCACCTACCACTACCTCTATAAACATGGTACTAGGGATCTTAGCTTTTGCAATAAGATAAGAAAAATATGTTATAATTAAAAAAAAATGAAGTAAATGGGGCTGGGGAGATAGCTCGGCAGTCTAAGCACCTCTGGCAAGCTCAAGGTCCCAGGTTCGATCTCTAGTACCACATGCCATGCTGGGCCCCGAAACCAGGCATGGTGGCACATGCATATAATCCCAGCACTGGGGAGGCTGACACAGGAGGATCACTATGAGTCTGAGCTACATAGCAAGACCATGTATCAAAAATATTTTTTTAAATAAAGTAAAGATTTGTAATATATATATATATGTATGTATGTATTTTTTTTTTAACTTTTTTAAACTACAAAGTAGCCTGGTGCATTGGCACATGCCTGCAATCCTAGCACTTTGGAGGCTGAGTAAGGAGGATCAACTCAAGTCCAAGGTCAACCTGGGCTATGTAGTCCTGGACCACCCTGTCTCAAAAAAAAAAAAAAAAGGAAGAAGGAGGAAAAGGAAGAGGAGGAGGAAGAGGAAGAGGAGAAAGAGGAGGAAGAAGAGAAGTACTAGGGTAAATTGCAGAGTTTAGCAGCTGCTATTCACAAAGGCCACACGAAATGAAAACTGCATCCCTCTACAGAGTAGAGAGATAGCTCATCGGCCTAAGTGCCTCTCCGGCAAGTCCAAGAATCCAAGTTTGATCCCTGGTGCCACGTGCCTTGCCAGCCCCAGAACTCCAGACACACTGTGCCAGCCCCCAAACCAAGTGTGATGGCACACACCTGCAGTCCCAGTGCTGGGGAGGCTGACACAGGAGGATCACAATGAGTTCAAACTGCGCAGCGAGACCCTGTATCAAAAATAAATAAGAAAAACAAACCTGTCAAAATCTTAACTTTAAAAAAAAAAAAGTTAAGATACTTAAATCTTTTTACAAAGTATTTTAAAGATACATTTAACTAAGAAGAAAACTAAAAAACCATCACAGAATAAAACATAAAACTTTCTTGTAAGAATTTGTGAGACCTATACAAATGAAGAGATGCCACATTCCTAAATATAATACAATCGTAAAGTTAATACATTTGAAATACAGTAACAAAACTAATAAGATGAATATAACACTGAAGTTAATAAAATGATCTTTAGATTCAGTCATGTTGTTTTCAGATTTCCAAAATATTGTGCAGAGAAGCACACAAAAGGAAAACAACCATAGAAAAAGAACAGTGAACACAGAGCTCAGGGCAGGTGCCGCTGGTTGGGGGCTGGCAAGTAAATAAAACTGGGAAGGTTTCTTGGATGGCTTCTAAGCTTCAGTGCTAGTTTGTTTCTTAAACTGAAACACAGCTCTGCAGGGATTTGCTTTATCCCTTTTAGTAAAGTATGCATTCAGCTTTATGTATTTTCAATTTACATGCTGAACATAGGGATTTTTACATACTACAAAATAATTTGTTCAAACTATCCACTAGCGTATGGTTGCCTAAAAGCTCCTGTCTAGTGTTAGCCCTGCAGACTTGTAAATCCAGGAGGTGAGGTGGCAGAACTTGTTCCTTGTGCCTTTGCCTGTCATCTTGTCCAGGAATCTGGGAAGCCAGAGCGGCTCTGTAAATATTTTGAATGAATGAATAAAGGCAGCCTCACTCGAGCTGCACAATGCAATACATTCAAGCCAGAGCCGAATCATTCTTGTCCTCTAAGAAATGCTTTTCATGTTCATGTATCTCTATGCCCTCTTAGTTTTCCTATTATTTCCGGCCCACTGTCCATTGGATTTCCTTTCTGCTGAAATGCTTGACTAGCTTCTTCATATATGTTTAATGAAGCTGTCAGCAAAAGTCTTTCCCACCAGTCAGGCTGGCTTGTGTTTCATTGAACAACTTATTAGCATGCCTAATTCTCTGTGCAGTAAACACTGTTAATTAAAATACCAAATCTGCAACAATGGCCCAGCCTCACACTTGGCATTTGGTTTTTATTTATGCAACAAGCAAAATTGGAAGGCCTGATCCTTTGCCTGGGCCTGCAGTAGCATGAGAAGAGCACTGGGGGCTTTCCCTGGGATCTAGGAAAAAGAAATGGAGGCTGTAGTCAGAGTGCCTGGAAAGCTTAGCCTCTGGCATAACCATGCAGTAACAGAAGCCAGTTCCCAGCAACAAACTCCAGAGACTCAGGGGCCCAGGCTCAGACTCCATGAAGAGCTGACAGAGCACAGAATATTTCTCACTAGGATGTTGTTGCATCTTTAAAAAGAGCTTAAGAGTGTCACCAATACCTCTATAAGGCTCTTTCAGTGACTTTGACAGAAACACTAAGAAATCTGGAAATTTCCACCCTGTTCTCAGTGGACAGCCCAGGGCCTCCCACAGCTCCTCCCCACCCCACCCTCCAGGCTCTGTGGGACTGCTTGTGTAAGCTGAGTCCCAGAAATGGGCTTAACTCAGGAAGGATATCATAGTTTAGCACGTACACACTCAATTCAGAGTAGGAAAAGAACCCCATAGCACTGTAGTTCTTTGGTCTCAACTGCCTCCCAAGACAGTTATGTTAGAGTCACAAAGCTGAGCCAGCTTCAGGATGCTAAGCATGTCCTTCTCTACCCAGCACCAATGTTGATGCCCGGGTAACAGAGAGCTCGGATGACACCATTTGGCCTGGTAACCAGGCTGCTGTCGGCACTGTGAAGATGTATGTCTTCCCATGCATTATCACATAGCCTCTCTCCATGCATTTTCTCATCTGTACAATGGGGAGCACATGGCCCTTCTTTCTGGAGTTGTGGAGATTCTTACAATATGACACATAGTATGGCTTTGTAAGAGACAACAACCTCCTCAAATTATGCCTGTTAGACACAATGAATATTTTGAGCTGAAAGCAACTGAGAAGAAGCAGATGCACACAAAAAACCTCTCTCCCCTCCCCCTATTTGCATAAAAGCAGGACATAAATTTACTTCTACTTCTCTGCCTACAAGGACAAAAGGTAGTCACCAGGGAAATCTTTAGACCACTGTGGCCTAGTGCTAGCACCAGAGGACTCGACATAAATTTTCCTCCCTAGCTTGCATCCCCATTGTTCTCCCATTTATTTGCCTTCCTACAATTTTCTTGCCCTTAGAAACCAAGGTCCTTTGTCTGTCACTTGTTTAAATGCTGGTGTTCCTTTGCCAGAACAATATATAAACTCAGGGTCTAACCACACTGTTTAGTTATTCATTTCTGAGTACTCATATGTATTGCACGTATGTTTATAAATTTCTTAGAGGGTATTTATTTTTCTTGTGACTCTTTCATTACAAGGGCTAGCATTTAGAAAGGTATTGCAGAGAGTGATCTTTCTCCCAGGCTTGCTTGCACAGAGTAGTTGGCCAATAAACTGGAGCTATGTGGCCTAATATTGTCATCGTTGGTCCATGCTCTTCTCCTACAGTCCGGTCTTCCCTTCACAACCGCTCTTGTTTTCACAGAAGTGCTCTGTGAGTCTAAAACACAGACTTTGGAATCAGAATGGACTGGGTTCTAATCCCAATTCTGCCAATTACGGAGGGGGTGGTTGGGATGCGAGTATGGGGTGCAGGGGGTTACGACCTTAAGCAAACCTTGTAGAGTTTCCCAATCCCAGAGTAATAACAGCACTCACCTCAAAGGATGCTTATCAGATGAATTATGGGAAGTGGCCAGTTCAGAGCTCAGCACGAGCTAATTGTTCCTTCCTCAGTTTCTCAGTTCAGATCCCAACTGTCCCAATGTTACATATCTTCTCTAGGATTTGGCAGGAAATTGGCTTTAAAAATCTGCATTATATGTGAAAAATTAAATAGTAGATTTAAATCCAAGATCAGGTTATTTTTTAACCATACCTGTAATGAGCAGGAACAACAGAATGATACTGAAATGGAGATTACTCTAGTCTTTCTCTCCCTAGGATGACGCCCACATGCTTTGGAGCAATTTAATAACTGCCCTGGTATCTGAGAGAGGCCCAACAGGACTGTTTCTGTTCATATTCTTAAAAGAATAGAAAAGTATAGGGTTATTAAGCAATTATCTCCTTGATTCAATTCCCTCTTTGGAATTTTTGGCAGTTCCCTTGCCTCTTAATTTGGCATTTTAACAGCTCTAATTAAAGATCCTTCTATAACCCAGAATTACTATGAGTTTAATCTGCATACTTGCAGAGTGGGCACAGAAGGGCACTGCCGGCACCCACTTCGTCTGAGGGTGCGGCTGTGGGAGTGCTGGTAGGAAATGGGATGCTGGGGGAGATTTTGAAAGGCAAGTAGGTCCGGCTGGGTGGCAGCAGCAACTCTACCAGGGCTTTTTCTTTCATGGCAAAATCCTTTAATAAACTGATTGGAAATGATCTGTTCTGGCTTCCTTACTGCCACTCATAGACACATTTGCACACGGACACACAGGGAGCTTCATCGCCACAATGCTGGATTTGATGCCCACACCATATGCCACGTTTAGCACCATAACATCCACGAGTATGCAATTACTAAACAGGTACTGAAGAAATGAGCAGATACAAAATTCCCTTGGGAATTTTCCTATAGGGAATTCTATAGGTCCTTCTTTTTTTGGGAATAAATCCCATTGTTTGGCTGAAATGTTAGGGCCAAGAGTTTAGAGCCACTGAGGAAAGAGAAATGGATCAGACAGCTTGGTCACCAATATTACTGAGTGTAGGTCTGTGGTTTAGATGCGTAGCTACAGGGGACTCTACAGTAGGCTCCCCAGCACCTAGCCTCACTCCCACCTATACAACTGGAGACCCTCATAGGTCAGGCCACATTTTAGAGGGAAAAAAGCAGATCAAAATAGGCCTGTCCTGTGGAGCAGTGGCACCAAAAGAAAAAGGGGAGGGAACCGCTTGAGCCTTGTGCTCAATTTCTAAGTCAGACACAAATGCACACACACATGCACACACCTGTGTGCACACATACACATGTGTGCATACATGGACACACACATGCACGCACACACACACACACACAAGCACATACCTGGGGAAGACAAAGCTGAACAATAGACTAAAAACAGGGCCAAAAAAGTTAAATGTTTGCTAATGAAAGTTTTTCCACTCAGCAGACTAAAGTGCCTGCTCAGGTAGGTACGGAGACAAGGGTTTGATCCCATGGTGTGCTGTGCCAGCCCTGCCCTTGGGGTACGCTGAGCTGGCGACTGAGACTGGGCATGCTGGCACTTGGGAGGCTGAAAACAGGAGGATCACTACAAGTCTGATGTCCATAATGAGACCCTGTAGACTCTGTTTTAAATACAGGAAGGAAGGAAAGAAGGAAGGAAGGAAGGAAGGAAGGAAGGAAGGAAGGAAGGAAGGAAGGAAGGAAGGAAGGAAGGAAGGAAGGAGAGTTAGTTTTCCCCTGGAAAACACAGAATGGAAGTTCTCCCAACGAAGCTGTTGCTAACAGAAGTGCATCCTTTCAGAAACCCAGACACACTGTGGCTGTGGCCAGGCTTGGCGTTACTTTATCAAGTGAAGAGTGGAGTTCATACTGGAAAGGCAGCTGTCAGAGGTTTCATGAGCCCCAAACAGATGCTTACAAAGGTCCAGCCCAGCTTGGTACTTCACAGAACCAAGAGTGCGTCCTCCAGAGCTGGCAAGGGCTGCTGCCAGGGCACAAGTCAGCTGGGGTTTCGTGCTATGCATGAGCTGACAGCCTCCACAGGCTCCCAACAGTGGAAGAGCACACTGGAATAGAAGAGACTGGGCAGGTGTGGAAGGCCTGGTTGTTGCAGGCAGCAGAGTTAGATAGAAATATTTTTAGGCAGTCAGGTAGGGCCAGGCCCTCAAAAGAGATAATACAGGAGACAGGACGTCTGCAACTCTGGGAATGACTGGAAGCTCCTGCTGTGAAGCCGACCTAAAGGCCAAACAAATGCTCAAAGATTAGCACCTGGGATTGATATTCTAAATAGGTAGCTATCAGCTAAAAAGACCCAAGTGAGTCACTAGCCCAACCCCTGAGGGGAAGAGACCCTATCCCATATTCAGGCCCACTTACTCTGTGACTCACTTCCCCATTAGGTCGGGGGGGGGGGGGGGGGGCTAATCAACTACCTGAGCAATGGTGCTTGTAATCCCATTGGTTGACCATGGTTTTGTCCCACCCCACATACACCTAAGCGAGACCCCTGCTTCTCTACCTTAGCCCCGCATGGTTTTACACTATAAAAATCCCTAGAAGATAGTTTTGTTTCCCTGGACAACCCGCTCGGGTCCCCCTTCTGTCCCTCTCCAACAGAAGCTTTTCTATCCAATAAAGTTTTACCCTCAACCTCCGTTTGTTCCTAAAATGCATTCTTCAGTTTTAGAGAACAGGAACTCATCCAGTTCAGGTTGGGAGTTTTACTTCCCTGTATCATGGTGACAGCTCAGGTTTACCAGAAAGTCACTGCAGGTGGGGAGAACAGGCAGGCCCCTTGAGGTCTCAGCAGCCGTCCCTGATGCTCCTCCTCTTGCACTGTGCTCCTATTCCCTAAGGGCCTCCCTTCTCCCTCCCCAAAACTCTTAAAGTGCTCATGGGCCTCACTTTCTCTGGCTGAACACACCCAGCTCTGCCTCCCGTCAAGTATCCCCAAAATCATGATATTAAGTTACCATTTTCCCCATCATAACCTCAACAGTCGGTCTCTTTCAGAGAAGCTAAACTAGATATTGAAAAAAAAAAAGCCAGGTCCAGGGAAATGCTCAATAGAATAAGCATTTACCTGGCAAGCGAAGGGTCCTGAGTTCAATCTCTGGTACCATAAAAAGGGGGGGGGGGGGGGGAGACAGAGAGAAAGAAAAGAAAAAGCCTTAATTGAATTATTTTACATTTTTTTTTTGGTTTTTCATTGTTTTAGTTATCCAAAACGCAACTTAGTATTCCCCCCGGGGGGGGGGGCAGAAAAGTCTTTACTGCAGCCTTCAGAATAAAATATTCGATTTTCTCTTTAAATGAATAGGAGAAAGGACCTTTTGGGAGGTCTTCAGATAACCTCCCTGCAAGAGAAAGAGGCACAGCTTCTTGCATGCCTGTCTTGAACTTTGCCCTTTTCTTCCTATTGTGCTGTCCGAAGCCACGCATGATCCTAGAGCCCTGAGGCCGGTGTCACTGTGTGTCTCAGCTGGAGGGCACATACACCCATCAGACTGGGACCCCAGGTGAGAATTCCACCTGAGAGCAGAAATTAAAAAGCCAGAGGGCCCTTTCTGCTCTTTCACATTGGCCTCACATAGCAAACCTCTAGAGCAGTCCCTGCGTTTACTCTGCCTCCTGCAGAGCCAAGCACAATGCCCTTCCTCTGTGCTCCTGAGGCTGAGCCATGATGTGTAGGGCACATCTGACCACAGCTCTGGTAAAACTGCTGTTGAGTACAGGCTGGGAAAACCACAGCCTGGTGCACGCATATAGTGAGGGAGTTGGTAAGGCAGCTGACAGCAATTCCTAATAAGTATCCATCTGTACCCTGTGGTATAGTAGAAAGGGTGTGGAGCTGGGCGTGGTGGTGCATCCCTGCAAGCTCAGCACTAAGGTGGCTGAAGCAGGAGGATCGCCCTGAGTTCAAGACCCTCCTGGGCAGCTGGGCGTGGTAGCACAGGCCTGTAACCCCTGCACTCAGGAAGCTGAGTCAGGAGGATTGTTGTGAGTTTGAGACCAGCCTGACTGCATAGTGAGACCCTGTCTCAAAAAGACAAAAAAAAAAAGACCATACTGGGCTAAACAGTGAGTGCAAGGCCAGCCTGAACTACACAACAAGATCTCGACTCAAACACCAAAGAAGAAGAGGGGGGAGGAGGAAGAGGGAGAGGAGGAGGAAGAGAAATGGGTGTAGAATTTTAAATCCTATAAAATCTGGATTTCAGTACCTATTCTAGACACTTTTTTGTTGTTGAATTGACATCAATTGCATAATTATTTCGAGCATCTCTTCACGTTTAAAATAGGGTAATGCCTAATTCTTAAGACTTCTAGAATTAAAAATGAAGCCATATAAAGTAATCTGAAACAGAATAAGACTTCGAGAAATCTGAATTCCTTAGAGGACTGAACACTCCTGTGCTTCTAGGTATTACAGCACATGATCCTTTCAAAATAAGACAGCGGTTATTAGCTCATCTGTATGGGTTTTTATTTGTGATCTTCCCTTTGTATTCCCAACATCTACTCCAAGGCCTTTCACAACTAGATGCTTCATAACCGAATGAATGAATGAATGAATGAATGAATGAATGAATGAATGAATGAATGAATTGTAAAGCCCATAGAGGAGGAGCTTCTACGTGATGCTCCTTCCTTGGAAATCAAGCACACTTTAAGACAATTAAGTTCTTCTCTCACACAGTGAAACAATGCTAAACATCAGCCTCAGCTGTAACCAAGATTTTTTTTCTAAGTATATATAGCTATTTGGGCAGCTCAGTTAGCAAAAATTTAATTTCAAACATAGGAAAATTGTTTCAAGACTGCAGATTATTTTATCCTGTTAAACCTAAGTTTGTTCATCTGCAAGTCAGGAAAGAGAAATACTTAACTATATCTTGTGGAGATTAAATGAAATATTGAAACTCCAACTGAAAAATATTAAAGAAACAAGAACATTTCATATTGGCAAAAAGGAATAACGATTAGTAAAAATAGATGTGTGTGTAACAATATGGTGTAAAGGATATGAGGAAACATAAAGAAGATTCAAGGACAAATAATTCTAAGATAATGGGACATGTGCACATGGGCACATGTGTGTATAGAACTGGTAATAAATACATGGAAAAATAACATAAATAATGACAACATTATGGACATATTTATTTAATTCTGCACTGAACAAGCAGAGAATGCTCATGCACCCATAAACTTGCCCTTGTTCTAGGCCACAAAGAAATTTTCAGGAAATGCCAAAGATTTTCTTTCACTGGCCGTGCTACAATACAAGCAGAGAGCAAAAGGATAATAGCCCTCTCACAGTCACAAGAAAATAAGAGCGATGAAAACATAATAAACTATTAAAAAGTTAGAAAAATAACAGTGCTGGAGAGATAGCTCAGTGGCTTAAGTGTCTGCCTGGCAAACGCAAGGTCCTAAGTCCCAGTATCAAACAAAAGACAAAAAACTAACAAAAATAACAGTGAAACAAATTCAAATACCATCTAAACAAATGACGAGAATAAAAGCCAAAAATAATGACCTGGAAAATCAGCCGTAGTAGAGATACTGGAAGAAAAAAAGCAGGTTCTTACAAATGGCAGCATAGTATTTAATGTTTTTCAAGAGTGAAAGAGAAAGAAGAATAGAGAAGAGAAAAATTATAAACAACAAATAAGCATAAGAGACATCAAAGTTTTTCAGTTACGAGAAAAACTCCTCTAAGAATAACTTTATACTAATATATGTAGATATGCTGCCAAAGCGAGGACAGCCTATACATTTGTGTAAAAGCCTGATGGAATGGACCTTTTGTAATAAGATGTGTTACTAAAATTAGCCTCTCTCCTCCAAAAATAAATGCAGAAATAAAATACCCATAACAGTAACACCAGCCATTGAATAAAATGAAGTAATAATCAAAACTTGATTTCTAATGCAGACAGCAAACTAAAAATGGATCCATACCCAGCTACACCAAACTTCAAGTAATAGACAGTCTGTGTTCTATTCAAACCATTTCAAAACACAGAACTGTGGGAACCTATCCAAAAGACTTTGCTCATCTAGCACAACAATGATAATAAAATTAGACAGAAACAATTTTAAAAAATTATAGATTCCTCTCTTTTATGAGCCCAATGTAAAAACTCTATATAAACACAGCAGCAAATTGAGTTCCACCCATATTTTTTAAAATACCTAGAGTGTGCCCCAAAAGTACAAAAATAATTCAACATAAAGAAACCTACCAAGGAAACTCAGTACATGAACAGGAATTGGAAGACTATGGTATCAGCGCAGGAGTAAATAAATAAATCATGCCAGAGAAAATGGACTCTTGAAGCAGCCTCATGAATACATAAGGGCTTGATAAAGGACAGACGTGCACCTCAAGTCGGCAGAGAAATAACGGGTATCTTCACACCTACGTTCTCCCCGTTAAAAAACCCTGTTTAATCAAGTGAGACAACTACAGACAGCCAGTGCCCTGGCCTCATCACTGTCATGGTCACACCGAGGCCCTTGCCGAGGTCCCCATATTGGTTTCAAGGTCTGTTGCCACTGCTAAAGCTTGTAATAATTCTTCAGAGAAGAGCTCTGCATTTTCATTACTCTAGGACCTTTAAATTGTGTGGCTGTCCCTGCGCTGTGTCCACTCAGAGCAAGGACAGATGAGTCATGGTAGATAAATCATGAGAGCCCGTTCCTCTCATCGGGAGTCCATGCAGGCTAGACAAGTGACCCCCTTTTTCATGAGCTGCAATGGGACATTTACTGGAGGTCACTAGGAAAAATCTTCATTCTTAAAATGAGATGCAGAGGGATGGGCTCCTCCAGGCCTCTGGTCTCAATCAGTGTTCCATGGGATTCCTAGAACCGCCACAGGCAGGCTGCAGTCCCACCGGAGCCCAGCCAGGCCTGGCAGGACAGGAGAGGCGGAGGATCTGGTCCCTGTAATGGTAGAATGCACCCGCGGCAGAGCCTGAGTGCTGACACTTCGCTGCAGGAAGAAGGGAGCGAGGACACAGGCCTGGTGAGGGGCTGGCTCATGCTGCCACCACACAGCTCACTTCCTGGTTACACACAATGCCCCCACATGAAGCCACCGTGTCTTGGGTGCAGGGAGCAGGACAGGAAGGCCACTTACAGGCTGGCTTGCTCCTGTCCCTCTTCTCTGCAGGGATAGACACGCACCTGCAGGTGCTTTAGTACCTCCGGTTTCCTGGCCAGCCCAGAAAGCCACTAGACAGACCCTCAGAGTCTTCAGATGCCCTGGCCTGCAGGCGTGGCCAGCCTTCTCCAGCACCAAGGGCTGCATCAAAGCAGTCCTCAGACTGTGGCACTGGGTGTCTGACTTTACAGCAGCCCAGGAATGAGCTGAGCCATTTCCAGAGTAACCCTTCCTGGGAAGCGAGGCCAACATGCACATCCAAGAGCTCCTGGTGGGACATAACGTGGCTCTGCCACAGAGCCTTGCTTCCCATTTGACACAAAAATAAATTGTAGAGCATTAAAGATGTAAATCTTTGAAGTATTAAAATATGAGGAAAAAGTATGACACCATTATTATTTGGGTATAGGAAAGGCTTTCTTAAGTAAGACACAAAAGCAAAAACCTAAGAAAAGCAATATCAATGTTTTTGTTTTTGTTTTTTTTGCAATACCAGGAATTAAACTCAGGACCTTACACTTATTCTACTGAGCTCTGCCCCTGCCCCAGCATTATCAATTTGCACTAAGAATGAAGCCTTGTCTAAATCAGTGCTCCTCGAGTAGAAGAAGTTTTGCCCACCAAAGGACCTTTGGAAGCACCTGGAGACACTTTGCTTGTCAAGACTTAGACAAAGAGGCAGTGTGCTGTTGGCATCTAGTTGAGGATGGGGATAGCGCTAAAACCCCTGTACACAGACCACCCCAATCCCAGCCATTCATCCAGCCCCAAATGTCAACAGTGCCAAAGTTAAGAAATTCAGCAGCACAGAGTCAACAGACAGAATAAAGACAGAAAAGCAACTTGATGTATATTCCCTATTTCCATATAACATTTCAAAGTATAAAGAAAGAAAAACTATTTCACTAAAAGGGGCTCAGTGGAATAAGTGCTTCCCTGGCAAGTGCAAGGGTCTGAGTTCAATACCTTGTTCCACAAAAAAAAAAAAAAAAAAAACAAGAAAGAAAAATAAAGTATAATATATGGCAAGAATTACAACCACTATAATTCAATAAAAATGAGATGTCATTTCTCACGTTTTCTGATTAGTAGAGACATATCAAATAATACTGAGAATATATGAAAAGAATATTTTCACATACTGTTCACAATAGTGTAAATACACGCAACTGCCCAGGACAGAAAGCGATTTGGCAATATCCATGGAAATTTGAAAAGCCTTTTATCTCACCAACAGGCACTAGCCAAAGCCCTCTCTGTCCCTTGAAGGGCTGTTCCTTGCCACCTCTGTGCATTTCCTTTCTTCCCGATGGAAAAATCAGAGGTGTCCTTTGACCTGCCCTTGGCCATCCAAACAAAGTTAAAACGAAAGGAGAACATTAGGCCCCCTGGCCAGAGCCTCATTCCACCTTCACCTTGAGACTCTAGAGAGAATGTAAACTTCCATTTAATTTAGTCAACTATACTTTGGGGCCTCCTTTTACTCTCTTGCTTTTACCCTATTCCAATATATGCATGAGCAGTGCATGTAAAAGCAGAGAGAGATCTCAAGAAACACACTCAAAACTCAGATCATAGCTTCTTCTAAGCAGGTGGATATGTTCAGCATCGCTGCTCAAAGACTTTTATTGTGAAGCTGTTTCTCTTTTAAATAAAAGAAAGTATTCATACATTTTTGTGCAATTTTAAGATACTTCTAAACGATCAACTGAGATTATGTTGTTCAAATGTTTTCAACAAATGAAAACACCTAGCAGGGAATGGCCTATGCAAGGGAAGCGTACACCAGCTGTTCTCACTAGCTCCTGGGTTTGCTATAACATTCATCAAATTGCATTATCGTTGAGGCTAAGTTTCTTCATGTATCAAATAAAGACAATAAAACCTCCCTCGCACAGCCAATGTGAGGAAAAAAGAAAATAGATGTAAAGTTCTAAGAACCCATGTCAGGTCTTGGAAAGCACTCTATAAATGTAAGCAGTTGTTAGTGGCATTAACACTACGATATGTGTGAAAAACAAAAGGAAAGTTCTTTATTGTATTAGAAATATATTTCTGAAAATAAAAATGAGTGACAGCTGAGAAAGAAGGGAAGAAAGAGACAAAATTCAGCTTCACTGACCATGCATATACTGAGTACTTCCCTAAGCTAGGCTCTCAGAGGCGAAGATGAGTAAGTCGTAGTCTTAAGAAGCCCAGAGTCTAATTGTGAAGACAGACGAAACTAATCTCTAAGTACAACATAGAGCACCTAGTCTGTGCCACAAAGGTCTGGCACAATGCAATGTTTGATTTCTTTTCTAGGTAACTGCAGAAGGGACGGGGAGATAGCTCAGTAGAAAAAGTACTTCCCTGGTAACTGCAGAGAAAGGACTAAGAAAACTTCCAAGGAAGGTGACATCAAACATGCAGAGGAGTTGATGAGATGGAGAAGGCCGTGGGCAGGAGCAGCACAGGCAGGCATGGGCAAGGAAACGGAAGAAGACGTCGCCACTGTTGGTAGGAATGTAGATGCGAACGTAGGAGAGATGAGAGAGAGGATGTCAGAGGCATTAGAGGACCCGACCAGAAGGCCTAGAGGGCCACATTCCAAACTTAGCCTTCACAGCAGTGTTGGATATGAAGGAGGCAGTAGGCAGCGACAAAGGAAGTTGTTACTATAGTTGGAGCAAGGATCACAATAAGAGAACAGGAACCGGGAAGAGAAGCAAAATCCAGAGTAAGATGCACGTTGCAGGCCTGGGGGAAAGAGGAACTGGAGGCCCTGAGGGCAGCCTGCAGGTCTGCAGAGGTGAGAGGGTTGGCCCCTGAAATTAGAATGTAGGAGGCAGAGCGCTTGTTTCAGGCACAGCAGGGAGCTATTCACACGGGAGAACAAGCAATTCCTGAGCCACCAGGTGGGGTGGTGGGAGTGTCTGAGCGCCTTTGGCAGATCCTGTAGGCAGCCCTGGAAGGCAAAATTAGGAAGTCAGGGCAGGGGACAGCAAGTCCTAGTCTCTGCTCTTCACAGAAATTTAGAAATGGCACCTACACAGGAGCCAGCAATCACATCTTCAGGGTCCCAACCCCACATCGAAACTCATCTTTCTCACAAGCATTTCTGTTTAAACCTTACAGGCTGCCAGCACTACAGAGATCAAAGATGGAATTGTGTTATCCTGCCTTAAAGTCCCTGCTATCTGTGTGGTTAATCTTTAGTATTTTCAATTAAATCATGAGAAAATAATTATGCAAACCATAATTTCACTATCCACAGGGAAATGATTAGTTTATTATCCTTGAGAGGTTTGTACCAAGGCATCTAAGAACTTAGATAAGAAGCTAATTTAATTTTGGTTCCTCTTCTGTAAGGATTTTGTACTCTAGGGTAAAATATACAAAACAGGGAAAACACGCACAGTCTCCAGGTCAAGAATACCGGCATGATTATTAAACACTAGAAAGGTATCTTTCACACTGCTTTGCTTCTTAAGTCTCATTGTTCACCCTCACTAATTTCCTTTGTTCTTAGAGATAACATTAATGTAACAAATTTCCAGAGATGAGTATTGTAAGTTGTAGTCAAAGCAAACTATGCTTTGGGAAGAAGAACCTCATGCTCGTGTTCATGTTGCCAAATATACAACACCTAGAAACACAGAATTTTAGTGCTGAAAGAAATCTCACAGAACTTCACTTCTTTAAGAATGTCATCCGTACTGGTGTCCTCCTCTCCTCCCTTTATTCCTCAGCCCCTGCCATCTGGCACCTGCTGCTACCACCCTACTGAATCTTTTCTACTGAAGACAGTCAAGGTCTCACCACGGACCCGGTCCTCCAGGGGCATCACTGCTATATGAGACGGAGATGGTGACTACTTTCCTTTTAAAACTCTCATGCCTAAACTACTGTAATGCCAGCTCTTTGGTGTTTCTTTCCTTTTTAATCTTCCTACCTGGTGTATTGTGTTCAGTGGCCAGCAAGGCCATGAGAAACGGGATGACTAATTTGGCAAGCAGCAGCAGAGAGACACAGCTCTCCTCAGATACAGGACCTCTCAAATCCTGTATCAATTGTCCCAACTCAGAAATCTTGTCTGTCTTTCTCTTTCTTCATTTTATTCCTTCAAAAATATATTTCCAGTAGAGTAGCATCTCCCTATGACACCTTGCCAACACTCCTGCTTATGGCTGTACATTGAATTGTTTTTCCAGGTCAGCCTTTACAGTACAAGATGAGCTCTAAGCACAAAACAACACATTGCCCACCTTTGTACCTATCTGATGCTTAACAAAATTCTGGCGTACAGTCGGCAGGCATCAACAAAAACTTTGATTACTATATCTTCAGGGACACCATGGATACTTGATGTCTGTGTGTTCCCATCAACATCTGGGATTTTTTTTTTTACATTGATTTCATCTTCTTTACAATTATGTACATCTCACTACCTCTTTCTATTCTATTTATGTACTTGAAGTGGAAAAGATAAAAACCTGACCTCTTTTCCTATCCCTCAGGCTCCTCTTCTTTATTAAATTGAGACCAAAAATATTAAACCACAAAAAGACTTTTGGCTCAAGCCCCTCCTCCTGTAGAGAGTGAAGAGACCAGATTTCCTTTCACTGGATTTGATTTATTCCCTCATAATGGAATAAAAATTAACTTTAAGGGGGCAGCACATAGAGCCAGGGGTAATTCAATGGCTAATGAATGAGATACTGCATAACGAAACAGTTTAATTGGATATTCTTGATTTAAAAGGCACAGCCTCTGTACTCCTCATTGTTTAATTTCCTTTCATTCTTTTCAAGCTTGTCATCATGGGGTAATTACTATGTAGCCTTCTTTGAAAGCCATGTCTTCCGCTCATCCTATTCCTGTCCTTTTAAATGAACCACACCCACCCACACCAACTTCACTGAGACTGAACTATAAAGTCACCACACAGAAATCCAGGTCACCACTGAGTCCAAAATGCTCCCAGCCCTTGCTTCCTGTTCCTCCTGCCACACGCATCCCCCAGCTTATCTGTATTCCTCCACCCTTTTGTGTCCGGGTTTGTACCGTGTGGTCCACACTTTCTTAAGCAATGTGGACTGACAATTCAGTCTGGACTTACTGGCCAGATACCACGACCATCTTCCCAGGATGGCAAGCAGTACCCTGCCCCAGGTCACAGAGAACAACCCTCAGGCACAGCCCTGCGGCCCAGACTTCCAGAGCGGACTCACATGGCATCAGTGTTGCCTCACATCCCTATTTTTTCATATGCATGATTTCAACCCTCCCCTTCACCGGCTTTTCTAAAAGTTCCTTGCCCTGTGTCCTGCTCTGACCTAATACTCCCTTCTCTCTTGACCTCCCCCTCCCCAATAAGCTCCTGTGTGGAGGTTTACACCTGGATGCCCCTCCAAAGCCTTCCATGCTGAGAGGTGGGGCCTGTGGAAGGTGATTTTATGGGATGTGATAGCTGGCTTGGGTTGGGCACTGGATATGCTGCAGAGGTCGGTCATTAGGTAGGGCCTGGAAGGGTTTATCTCCTCCCTCGCCCCGGCTTCTCCTAACACTGCTTCCCTCTACCAGAGCCTTCCTTCCAGCTGGCCCTCTTGCCTCCTTACAGGCCAACTGTGGGCTATAAATGTGAACCAAACTAAATCTCTCCTCCTTTAGGTTGCAGTGTGGGGTATTTTGTCTCAGAGATGAGGAGACCAACTAAAACACCCTATAAGGACACACCTTGCTCTCTGACACATGGCAGGTGGGATCTGAGTCCTCTAGAGTGTCTACTGCCCCTTCTAGACCATTCCGCGCTCCACCAAAGGTCTCGCCATGCCCCCACTTATTTCCTGTTTGTAACATTTTTCTCCCAATTTCCTGGTACGCCAAGATTCATAACTCAGAACCTCTGCCTGGCACACTCTCTCCTCCCAGCGCTATTTGCTAATCATTGCCACTGTCCTCGCACTTTCGATTATTTGGAGACTTCCGCCCACCTGCCCTCGTACTTCTCCATGAAAGGGCCCTCTCCTTCTCCCTTACTCCATTTCGACTTTATGGTCCTGACCTAGCATTCCTTCCCCTCGAATCTCCTTCCTTTTCTCTCTGGTGCTTTCAAGCACTTACCCAGTGTCACCCAGGCTGCATCGAGCTCTCTGTTCTTGGTGCTCCACTGTGGCCTTCAGCACTGCTGGAGAAAATCAAGCGTGTAGAAGCAGCAAGGGCCACCTACTTGTTTTCGTTCCCTTCTTTTTCTGACGTGAAAACACAGGATAGAAGGAGAGATGAAGTCCCTGTCCACGCCTCACCTGAGGTGACCAATCTCCTCTGTGAGGGAGGAAGGCAGGGCATGGCTAAGGGTAGCTGAGAAAGTAGCTTCCAAAATCACACACACACACATGTGCAGAAGGTTCCAAAGGCGCGCATGTGGGCTTCTCGTGAGAACTCAAGCAGGCTGTCCACTGGATGATCTGGACGTGGTGCCAGTGTGGAAAAATATGAGAGACCATAGCCCTTCAGTGCTCTCCGCAGTGCCTCTTCCTAGTAGTCCATCCTTTGCTAGGATGTACTTTTTTCTTCCTTTTTTCTGCTCTTACTTGGTCCAAACTCACTCTACAGAGCTTGTTTTTCCCTACCTGTAATAAATGTAAAACTTTACCACTATTTATGATGTTTCATTCAATTCTTTGAGCAAATCCTAAAAGTCGCCTCTAAAAGGCTACTCCATAAAGCGCCTGCTCAGGCAGATGCAGCGGCTGGGGTGGATTCCCAGTGTGCCGTGCCAGCCCCGCCTCCAGGACACACTGAGATGGCAATTGAGACTGGGTGTGATGGTGCCCGCCTGTAATCCCAGCTCGTGGGAAGCTGAAGACAGGCGGATCACTATGAGCCCTATCTATGTAGTGAGGCCCTGTAGACCCTGTACTAAAATACAAACGATGGTAATAATAATAATAATGATAATATAGAATAAAATGAATTTTTAAAAAATAAAAGGAGACTCGAGCAGCCCAAAGCCTGGTAACATCATCAAACTCACCTTCCCACAAGCTTGGCTGCTTCTTTACCCTCTCTTAAACCTCCTGCTAAAAGGACAGTCGTGGTCCTTTGCATCTTCTTATTCTCACTTCTTAATCCTCTATCCTTATAGCTTTCAGTACCATCTGGATGCCGTGATGCTCAACTGTACATGTCTAGCGTAGACCTGCTCCGGGGATCCCACAGCTACCTACTTTGACCTGAATATTTCATGAGCATCTTCATAAGAAACTTCCTGCATACAAAACTCAAACCTCCATCCTCCCACTCTCCCACCTTGTTATTCATGCTGTCTTCACACATGGATTAAAGACAAATTCATCTGGGGTATTGAAAGGAAGAATCATGATGTGTGTGTATGGACAGTACAGTTGGGATAGATACACTGTGCTTCTACATAATTCTATGAGAGGCAAGATTTGCACTCATGGTGGTTGGACAGGATATTATGTCGGCTTCTAGTACTATAGACAACCACTAGGAAAATAACAAAGTAGAAAGTATTAATTATTGAATCTTTGATGTAATTCAGGTATAAAAATTAAGATATGTAAACAGCTACACTCTCTTAATTTACTGATAAGAGACATCTGCCATAATAATGTCTATAAGAATATTATGTATGTACCTTGTACAATACAAAAACACTATGAAAACAGTTTGCAATGTATTAATTTATCGAATCCATTTTCTTAAGGTGTCTTAAAACTGTCTCATTGATATTTGTACTTCAATAAAAAAAAAATTTTTAAAAAGACAAATTCATCCTTCCATTTTTGGGGTCAAAATCATAAAGCCATCCTTGACTCAATAATTTTTAATCCCATATCTCATCAGTCTTCTCTATCTATGAGAGCGCTGCCATAGTCCTTCATTGCAATCCTTTATGCCAGATATTGATGCCATTTGTATATACGGTGGTCAGAATCAAATCAGTTTGCAGTGGTTCCCAACTTTGCCTCCACACTGGAAATGCTTAGAGGATGATACAGGTGCCTGTGTGTCACCCCCAGAAATTCTGAGTACATTGTTGCAGGTGTGAAAGGAGACTTTTAAAAGTTATTGCCTCTAGCTGGATCTAATGTGCATTCAAGTTTTCCAGGCACTGTATTAGAGCTTTTAAAAAAAGACAGTGAACATCAGCAATACTAGTGTTTAAATACAAAATACATTTTGGTATCGCATACTAAACATAATGTCCCAAATATAGAAATGAATTAATAATTAAAACTGGGAAGCTAAATAAATGTGCCCCACTATCTCTGAATGAGCTCCATCTTTTTGATCTTTGATTCCTTATTTTGATAAAAACCTCTTTTATCAGTTTTATATATGGATCATTTAGTAAAACTATCTTATAAATACCTGAAAGTTGGGCAAAAAAAATTACTAGATCTCAATTCCGTTTCTTTTTTTAAGCGTAGAATTTTCTCTAAGAATTTGGAGGAAATGAAACAGAAAACATGTCAGTTTCTGGTAGGGCTGACAGAGAAAACACTTTAACAAGGCCAGTTTTATCACCTTGGATTTCTTTTGATATTTTCTAGCATTTTCCCCCAAAGGTTTCCAGACTCTGGCATTTTTATGGAGCTGAGCATTTAGCAGTGTTTTACTGGTAAGTTAGGAGAAAGACACGTTTGGGAAGTAAAGAATGAAAGTTGAAACAGCTCCTGGAGGGGGCTGGAAGGAAGGAGGAATGAAAAGTGGTGGTGGTGGGGAGGGGTGGCACCTCGTCCCTTCTGCTGGGATGGAGCTGGGAAATAACTGTTAGATCAGGTGGGGTCGCCCATGGAGCCTCGGAACCCAACATTCTCCTCCACGTCCTCATTTCAGTTGTTCTCTTATAGAAATTTATATTAAAAAAAAAAAAAAGAAAACCTTTAAAGGGGCTAGGGAGATGG
Source organism: Ctenomys sociabilis (assembly GCA_004027165.1). Lineage (NCBI taxonomy): Eukaryota > Metazoa > Chordata > Mammalia > Rodentia > Ctenomyidae > Ctenomys > Ctenomys sociabilis. The sequence continues at coordinate 27,094 of PVKA01029440.1, forward strand.
CTCAGTGGAATAAGTGCTTCCCTGGCAAGTGCAAGGGCCTGAGTTCCATCCAGGATCCGCAAAAAAAGAGAAAGAAAGAAAAAGAAAATTTCTATTCTACATGTTTCTTTGGCCTAAAGATATTCCAGATTAATCCAAAAACACAGATTGAATTATCTGATTTTCCTATTAAATTTTTCTTCTGTTAGCCCAAATAGAATCAAGCAAAGTTCTGCTAATCTGAAACCCAAATGTAACTTCTTTTTAAAAATGTCAACCAGAGCACCCAAAATCAACAAAAACTCTTTTCAAAAAAAAGTTTAAATCCCTAAAATGAAATGGAGAAAACTAAATTTTGTGGGGCATGTTATTACCTGTTTATTTTTTTCTTTCACCACCCTTGTAGTGCAATAAATCACGACGCTTCTCAAATTATTTTAAGCAAATGAAAATATATTCATCACACTACGAAAACAAGTACCTGAAAATATTTTCTGAAGTTCCAGTTTTCATATCTGAACATTTACCTGCGGTTCTGTATGAACAGTAATACTTTTCTTTCTATGGTTTCTAATTTGACTTGTAAAATAGGAAAGTTTTCTGTATTTGAAAAAGGGCTAAAAAGGTCACAAGCCCTTCTCTTCGGTACTACACAAAAGGTCCTTCTTTGTCACCTTCTCCCCTGGAATGGTAACAGGCTGACCCGAATTTACTCCTCTAAACAAGGCAGCGATGGTCTGCGCAGGAAATCTAAATTTGGCCTAGAAGGAAGCCCGGTGATTTTCCAGGTCAAGGCGAGGGAAAAGGCACAGCTGCGAAGCTGGGTACCTGGAGTCTGCAGAGCTGGCTGGGAGAAGTCTGCCACCTAGCGTGCGGCTGCGCCACCGACAGCCGCTCACCGCGTCACGCCGGAGTCCCGGGGGCAGGCGGCAAGGGTTTCTCTGTAGACTGCACAAAGAGTGCACGACGGTCCACGCATATGTACAAAGACTGCGTTCCAATTAAAATCACAATTTTTAAATTTGCATCTACAACCACAGCATTTTTAGTCATGCGCCATCGCTTCTGTTGAGGTCAGGTTGGACGACTAGAAAAGTCAGAAGCTGCCTGCAAGGCCTACAGTGATTAAGCTCAGTAGAATAAGCGCTTGCGAAAGAAAGAAAAGAAAGAGAGAAAGAAAGAAAGAGAGAAGAAGGAAGGAAGGAAGGAAGGAAGGAAGGAAGGAAGGAAG
>PVKA01029441.1:0-28211 GCA_004027165.1 Ctenomys sociabilis
TTTTTTTTTTTTTTTTTTTTTTTTTTTTTTTTTTTTTTTTTTTTTTTTTTTTTTTTTTTTTTTTTTTTTTTTTTTTTTTTTTTTTTTTTTTTTGTCTTTTTGAGACAGGGTCTTACTGTGCAGTTCAGGCTGGCCTTAAGCTCACTTTGTAGCTCAGGCTGGCCTTGAACTCACAACAATCCTCCTGCCTCAGCCTCCCTAGTGCTGGGATTACAAGCATGCACCACCACACCCAGCTGTCTTTCCATTTTATGAAATCCTCTACAATCTCTTTTTTTAAAGAATACTGTAATTTTCTGTGAAAAGACCTTTGACTTCTTTAGTTAGATTAATTCCAACGTATTTTATTTTCTGCAGTACTATTTCTCTAATTTTCCTCTCAGTGTATTTGTTATCTGTGTAGAGGAAGGCTATTGACTTTTGGGTATTGAGTTTGTATCCTGCTATGCTACTGAATTTGTGTATTACTTCTCGTAGCTTCTTGGTTTGCTTTGTCATCATGAAATTCTTTTAATTGTTCTTTGACAAGAGAGTTTTGCAGAGCATAGTAGTCTGGGCTGGAATCTGTTTTCATAGACGACTTGAAGTACTCTGCTCCATGCTCATCTTGCCTTCATGGTTTGTGAAGAGAAGCCGGCTATAATTCTAATGGGTTTTCCTTTGAATAGTATCTGCTTGTTTTTTTTTAGCAGCTTTCTTTTTTTTTTTTTTTTTTTTTTTTTTTTTTTTTTTTTTGGCAGAACCGGGGATTGAGCTCAGGCCCTTGTGCTTGCCAGGGAAGCACTTATTCCATTGAGCCATGCTCCCGGTCCCATAGCAGTTTTCAATATATTATTCTTATGCTATATTTCTGGGATCTTGACTATTATATGTCTTGGTGTGTTTTTAATTGGGTTGAAGTTATTTAACATTCTGTATGCTTTAGTTACCTGAATGTCAGATTGTTTCCTCATATTCGGGAAGTTTTCTGCCATTATTTCTGTCCATATTCTTTTTTATATCATTTGTATTGAGTTCGTCTTTCTCATTGATGTCTATTTGTTTCACATTTCTCATCTTTGCATCGTCTTGCAGTTGATGAGTTATTTTTTTCCTGCATCCTCGGTGTTTTAATATATCCTTTCTTACCTTTTCACTGGTTGCACCAGCATCTTAAAGATCTGAAACTCTGTCTTTACTTCCAGTCAAAAGGTTTTTCAGGCTTGTGCTTAAGATTTTAAATTCTTCTATATCTCTTTGACTTTGCTTCACGTGATCTTTTTCTTTCCTGTATTGCTCATTCAAGGAATCTGTCACTTTTCTAATCTCCTCTATTTTTCTTTATCAATGTCTTCTTTAGAAGCAGCTATTAATTCTTTTACTGCAGAATTCTTTTCAGGTTGGGTTTCCTTCATGTTTCCATATTTGATTCTTTACTTCCAATGCTAAGAATTCAGAGTTTTTTTTTATTTCAGAAATTAATTCTGTTCTTAGTTCCTTTATACCATTCTGTTGTTATTTCTTTACTTCCAAATGTATTAGCCGGGCGTGGTGGCGCATGCCTATAATCCCAGCACTCAGGAGGCTGAGGCAGGATTAATTCATACATTTCAGCTGAGCTAGTGTCCTCTGCACTTGTTCCAGGTGGACACTGATGGTATCAATTCAGAGATTTGTTTTTTATTTCAGAAAAATTCTTCTCTGAGTTTCTCTATACCTTTCTGCTATTGTTTCTTTATTTTCCATGCTTTTAATTCATACATTTCACTTATCTAGTGTCCTCTGTATTTGTTCTGGGTGTGCTTGAGGCCTGAGATTGCATTTTGCTCCTTCTCTTTGTCATTTCTTATAGCACTGACCTCTGACTTTTGGTGTAGAGCTTTGGTGCAGTTATAACCTTAGTACCTACTGCAAGGTGCTCTATTAAGTTTGAGTTTGTGCAATTATGCCTGGCTTTGGTCTAGCTGTTGTGCTCAGTTCCTTCCTGCTGCAGGCCTTGGGAGTGAACCTGTTGTGTCCGTCTGTTGTGCCCCTGACCCAGGGGGAGCAGGGGAGCACAAAGAAGCTTACCCCCACATTTGGCAGACCTGGGCTTGGGCTGAATGGGAGGAGTGGAGGTTTCAGGAGAGAGTGAGAGGGTGGGTTGGAAAGGATCCCAAGAATGTGGCCCAAAATTTTTCAAGGAGTCTGGATTACATCACATCATTTTTTCTTTGTTGTTCAGAGTCACCTCTATTTCCTACCATGTGAAGTAAGAAGTAAATCTCTACTTAGTTGTTTTCCCCAAATCTAATATCTGGCATCTAGTTTGCAACAACACCTTATATGTCCAGAGGAAGTAAGTTTGTAAGGCAGAAAGTCAAAGAGTGAAGGGTGGGGATAGAGATGAGGGCCATGGCCAGCAGAGTTCTTAGTGAAGGAAGAAAAATGTTTCAAACTGATTTATGGTGTTGCAACTGCTTGCTAAAGTTACTAAAATCACTTAATTTCAAACAGGTAAATTTTACTATAGGTAACATACACTTGATAGAATTTTTATAGAATGAATGCAGAATGTAAAATCTTTGTATTACCTTTGTTAAAAATTTGTCAGGGGCCAGCCAGATGTCTCAGCAGACTAAAACACTTTCTTAGGCAGCCACAGGGACTGAGGTTCAATCCCTGTCATTCCCTGCTGATCCCACCCCTGGGAAATGCTGGGACCCTGACTGAGACTGGTTGTAGTGGTTCATATCTGCAATCCAAGTGCTTGGGAGGCTGAAAACTGGAGAATCACCACAAGTCTGATCTGTGTAGTGAGACCCTGCAGACCCTGTACTAAATACATTAAAACAAATTTGTCAGATCTGAGAGGAAAAGAAAAACTCTGAAAATCATCTCTAGGTTCAGCAATTTGGCCTGTCAAACTTGTAAATCACAGACTGACTTTGTAAACCATTTTAACAGTGTACTGGTATTCAGTTCAATTCAGTATTATGAATTCCGTGATTTTGCAGTATGAATACTTTAATTAGAAAGCTTATTCAGACTTGAAACTAGATGAAATGAAATCTTTTTCTTTCTACCTAAATGAATGGTGCTACTGTTATAATATCTATAAATCCCGAAAGAAGGTCATTTTGAGAAAAACTGTAATAAGTATAAAGTTTCCAAAATTAAAATGCATAGCAATGCAAGATGTTTGCCATGCCTTGATATACAATGAATAAAAGAAATGGCTGTGAAAGATTTCCAAATGAAGTACGTATGGCACATATTTAAATCCTACACTGGAAGGTTGTTCTGCATTGTTGATCATAAATTGGATTGGCTAAGTAATTAAAGTGTAAGTTTTTGAAGGTCAAGAACATTGTTTCCTTGGCATGTTTTATTTGTAGTGTTTTTTTTTTTTGTAGTGTTTTGTATATATTTAATAACAGTTAATACTGGGCCAAATTGTTTAAGTAATTCAATCATAATAAAGGATTATCCTCAACTAAGAGAGTCATTAATCACTTGTACTCCATCTCTTGAAGGCACACTGGATTCTCCTTAAGGCACAGACTTTGTAATGATTCAGTTTTAGGTAAGCTTGTATGAATGTGTTTGGCCTTAATAATATATAAAATGTTTAACTATTGAACAAGTTTGATTATTTTTACAATACATTTATTGAGCAGGAAAATATAGCATAGATTCCCAAATTTAAATTGAGATTGTAAAATTTGTGTTATGTCACATATTTGCATTGAATAATATTTGATTCACTCCTAGAATCTATAGGTTTTGGAGAATTCTGTTACAGGCACTTTGTTTTCTATTACTTTTCCATCATCTCTGATGTTATTTTTTCCTGTATTCACTTGTTTCTTATGTCATTCGACTTATTGTTATTTGTTTATGCTCTTTCAGAATATTGACTATAAGTCCTTTTTTCCTCCTAGCTATTTGTCAGAAAGGTTTTAACAGGGACTCATGGGCTGGGGAAATGGTTCAGTAAAATAAGTGCTTCCCTGACAAGCACAAGGGCTTGAGTTCAATCCCTGGTTCTGCAAAAAACATAAAACAAAACAAAACAACAACAACAAAAACAAAACAAAACAAAACAAAAAACAAGGACCCAGTACCACATATTCTAGGTCTGTTGTGGACAGACCACCGAGCTTGGAGTCTAGGAGGGAACTGTGGCAGTGCCACATGAAGTAGTGGTCTTTAATTTTTGTACTCTACCATGCCCGATTTATGCTGCTGTCCAGCACTGGATGCTTGAGATAAACTGGAGTTTGGAGATGTGATCAATTGGTTGAGTAGATATGACTACATGAAATGATATTAATGCATGATCACTTTGTGTGTCTTGACTGCTTGGACATCCAAGGTGTTCCCATTTTTAAGAACTTTGACTACGGTTCTAAGGACCTATAATATACTTCAAATAAAACTTTATCACAGGAATTAATATCTTCAACAAAGTACTTTAGAGGGAAAAATCCTTTATTAAAATATGAGATGATTATTGAGTGGGTCATTAAAAAGAAACAAACTTAGTTCAAGATATAGGATTCAGATTTCATCTAACCCTAGAAATAATGGCCAGCAAGGTGAAATCAAGTAATAGCAAATGCTGGTGAGCCTGTGTAGTAAAATGAAGCCTTCTAAATTGTCAGTGAGAATGTAGAGTAGCACAAGCACTATGGAAATCAGTATGCAAATTCCTCAGAACATCTAAAACTGGAAATTCTATTTGACTCAACTATTCCCACTATAGATAATGTCTCAGAAGAGGTAAAGACACAATATAGTGACACATAGATGCTCTTGTTCCAGCACAATGCATAATAGCTAAATCTTGGAAGCAGCCTATGTGCCAGTGAGTAGATGATTAGGTAAGGAAAATGTGACATTTACACACAATGGAATACTACCCAGACATAAAAGAAGATAATCTTGAGTTTTCTTTAGAAAAATGGATGCACCCTAGACCACAAACATAAGTAGAATAAATCAGATACCCAAACTTAAATATTGCATCACTCCTTTTATATGAGAAGTCCAAATTATAAATGAAGAGCAAAATAAAAGATACGTAATAGAAAGTCGGGAGATGTATCTTTCACAAATGGGAAGGGCATCAAGAGATGGGGAAAAAAGGGAGGGGGAAGGGCTGAAAATCAGCGGGAATTAATATATGTTGTGTGGTTGTACCCCCTCCACACAAGGAATGTAACCACAAGGAATGTTGTGTGTTATAAACATATAATGATTTTAAAAAGATAGGAAAATTTATTGGATCAGAAAGGAATATTCAAGAGTGGAGAGTCATCAGAGTAGACAGGCTATTCAAAGGCTGGGAGAAATAAGAACCGAAAAGAGTCTCTAGAAAAGGCAAATGGAAAAAGGAGAGACTCCAGGTACTGTGGATCTTAGGAAGTTCTTTATGAATAGACTTCACATCACTGTCCAGGAGCCTTGTGTCATGAAAGGGTAAGAGTCCGAAGGCGTCTTCTGTAGAAATCAAGTTCTAGAGGTTGAAGGAATTTGGCAGCATCTTGGGTGACAAAAATAAGAACTAAAAGGTAAAATTATGATCAAAACAGGAAAAAGAGAAAATGATAAGAAGAACAAGTGAGCACATCTTAGGAATGCTTTCTAGATCACTGCCTATTGTGACATAAAAAATATCAAAGCATTTTTCTACTTTAACTCTCAATATCCACAGCATGTCACCTCTTATCACCAAGATGTGTGGGAGCTTCCTTCCCTCAGCAACCAGGCTGTCCAGTAACAGCAGACACCAGCTAGACATCTCCTAATTCTACTAAGTTCAGACACTCCACCCAAAGTCTGCATCTGATACTACAGGTTAGGGGATTAGGAGACAGCAAAGTCTGATGTCTGTACCAAGTGTGTCCTTGTGATTCGCTATATATCAAAGGTTCCCCAACTTCTTTTCAATCCCAATTAATTTTCCAGAGGGGACAGAGTACCTGGGAAAACACAAGTTTGACAGTTTGTCACACAGAATATTACAAAGGATACAAGTGAAGAGCCAGTTGCAGGGATAGATACAGTGAGGAAGGGGAGCGGGGTCATGGGACTTCCACTCTGTTTCCTGCCACTTTTGAAGATCTCCTCTGTTTAGCTCTCTAGAAATTCACCCAAATTCCAACCTTTGGGCTTTCATGGAGGCTTCATTGTATAGGTATGATTGATACTACTGTTGGCCATTGATGATCAACTGAACCTCCAGCCCTCTCTCTTTTCTAGAAGTTGGGAGGTGAGGGTGAATTCTCAACTTTCAAACATGGGTTGGTTCTGTTACAGGTGGTGCGTGAGATGGGCTCTGCTGAGGGAAAGGCTGGATTTGGACTGGGAGAAGGCCTCAGCCACTGTAGGGCTTAGGTGGGGGCTCCAAGTTGCAAGTGACAATCAGCACGAGTGTTTGGACACAGCTGGATTTCTGGCACTTGGAAGGTTGGATGTCCAACCCTAAATTTCTTCATGCCCATCCATTCTATTCTTTTTTATTTTTATCTATTTGTATTTTAGGGAAGGGCCTACAGAGTGTTCAGGGTCTCACTATTACATCAGACTCATAGTGATCCACCTGTTTACAGCCTCCCAAGAGCTGGGATTAGAGGTGTGTGCCACAATGCCCAGTCTTAATTGTTGTCTCAGCATTCCCCAGGGGTGGGGCCAGCACTGCAGGCCCTGGAATTGAACCCCCGGCCCCTGTGCCTGCTTGCAGGTGCTTTAATCCGCTGAGCTATTTGGCTGGCCCTGGCTGAATGGTTTTTGCAGTGGGTTCCTGTTGTGTGTAGAGGACAACATGTTTCATTGGAAGGGGATTTCTCAGGGCAGACATGATCATGTCTTGGGGAACAACCCCTATTCTGGGCTACAGAAGAGCTCCAGCCACTGGTCATTAGCTTACAAAGCAGACAGCACTTTGGAGAGGCCCAGGATTTTATGAGCTGTATATCACAAAGACCAAATAGATGCGGCATTTCTAATATCATCCCTATTGTTACTGTGAAGTGCTGCTCTCAGAAAAAGCGCAGATCCTGTTTCATGACAGAGTCCTCGTAGACTCTCGTAAACCATAACAAGTAGGAGCCATGGTTACATACATGCAGATGTTGGTGGTGTTCAGAGTTGAGGTACAAGGCTGTAAGAGGAGAGGGCGTGGAGAGAACTGTCCTCAGGAACCCCACTGCTGAGAGCAGAGCTGGGAATAGTGTCTCAGCTACTCTTCTCTCATTGTTGGGACAAATAGTCGACACCCAAAATGAAGGAAGGTTTATTTAGCTCTCAGTTACTGGAGGGTCCAGTCCATTCTTGACTGGCTGCAAGGAAGCCTGGCACATGGCAGGGAGCAGCAGTTCATGGTGGCGGCAAAGAGCAACAGGAGTCAAGGGAGGAGTAGCGGCAGTAACAAGGGCTACAGGGAGGAGGTCTGACTCTCTGTCTCTCTTAAATTGCAATCAGGCGATTCACTCCAGGCTGGGGGAAGTACTCACATCCACAATCCCAGTAGCACTAAAATCCATAATCCTAAACTTGATCATGAATTAATCTCAAACTCCGAAGTCCCTGCTCTATGACTGCATGAGGCTTTGGTGGACACAAACTATAACAAGTAGAAACCATGGCTACAAACATGCAGATATGGTGGTGTTCAGAAGTGTTTCTAGTGCCTGCTCAAACTTTTAAATCTAAATAAAGAAGGAAAATTCCAGCATTTCTCAGTTTTTTCCTTATCTGATACAGCACAGTAATACTTAGCAAATGACACAAAAACAAGCAAAGTTTACACATCAAAAATCTTTAGAGAACAGGAAGCACTGCAATCCTATCTCTACATAAAATGGGTTAAATGGTTTTAACGTCAATTTATTAGCTTGTTTTTGCTCAGAAGAGCACTAAGCAGATAGTAGAACTGCTACATTAGTAGCATCGCCTGCTTAATCATTTTAGGCTTTGTCTCTGTTTTCAACAAAATCACGGAGCTGACTCAAAATTCCCCTTCAGCTAAAAATGCTCTCAACCTACTATTTTGCTCTTAATAAAAGTTATTAAATATTAATTAGCTAAATGACTTAAACATAAAAGTGATGTTTTTAAATTGCTATAAAAATGAAAATATTTTTTCCAGTTATTTTAAAGAAATTGAAGTTTGTGCCTTACAGCATGCTTCATTTCTTTCATCTGCCCTTCATCTCTTCCTCTTTCCCTGTTTTCTCTTCCTTTTCATTTCTGTATTTTTTCTCTTCTTGAAAATAATAACCTGTAAGCCCTTGTCTTTTCTGCTTTTACTTTCTAGGTACGTAAGTATATATTGAATTTTTTTCTAACTTGCTGTTTGTTGTTTATTTTGGACTTTGAAATAATACAATTTTCAGTTCAGTTTCAGTGTTCAGTTTCCTATATATGGATATTCATATTAATGTATAATTTTGCAAATTAATCACTGAAGAAAGCAATTTAAGGGCTGGGGAGATAGCTCAGCAATCTACGCACGTGCTTCCAACTGCAAGGACCGGGGTTTGATTCCCAGTTCTGCATTCCATGCCAGCCTTGAAACACTGGACATGCCCTGTGGGCCATTGAAACTGGGGTGGTTCTGCATGCTTATAATCCCAATACTGGGGAGGCTGAGACAGGAGCATCACTATGAGTCTGAACTGTGTAGCAAGGCCTGTGCCAAAAAATAAACAAACAAATAATTAAAATAAATTTTTTAAAAAAGAAAACCATTGAAAATAACTTTGTGGCCAACCAAGTAGCTCAGTGGATTAAAGCACCTGTAAGCAGACACAGGGGCCAGGAATACAGTCCCCAGGCCTTCCATGCTGACCCTCTTGCCCCCCCACTGCACGCTGAGGCAAGTGGCACACACCTGTGATCCCAACTCCTGGGAGGCTGTAAACAGGCAGATCACTACCAATCTGATCTAGTAGGGAAACCCTGAACACTGTGTACTCCCTTTTCTAAAATACGAAAAGAAAAAAGAATAGTTTTGGGAGGGACTGGGAGATAGCTCAGTAGAATAAGTACCTGCCTGGCAAGTACCAGGTCCTGAGTTCAATCCCCAGTACCACAAAACAAACAAACAAGCAACACAAAAAACTTAAAACTCTTTTACTGCTTTTCCTTTAAGTTAAACATATCCATGTAATGCTTTAGAAGTAGAATCGCTGAAGATGAACTGTCGAGGGTATTGATCACCATTCTTGTGGGATTAGGAAAGGCATTAAATTGTCAACGAGAGGCCTACATTAGCTGCTTTTTCTCTTTAGAACAGATTTTGTAGAATTGTTCATAAGTGTAAATTAATAGCTTTTGCTTTAGTCTTTCAAAAAACCTGTCTGTTAGTTGGCTTTTAAAACTTTAGTAAAACTTCCAAGACAATCCATAATATAGTAAATTAGCTCATAAAGATGCTATGAAAATTGCATTTTCTTATTTTTTAATTGACAAATGAAAGTAGCATAATTTTTTTTTTTTTGGTGGAACCAGGGATTGAACTCGGGCCCTTGTTCTTGCCAGACAAGCTCTTATTCTACTGAGCTATCTCCTTGGCCTGAAAGTAGTATATATTGCTTGTGTGCAATATAATGTTTTTATACACATGATGTGATAAAAATCCAGTGAATGTTTAAGTTTAAAACTTAATTAAAATAAAAGACACCTTGTCACAAAAAACAGTTCTTGTCTGCACACATTTATCCCTTCCTTACTTACACTTTCTGAAGAAATTCTGGAAGTCTTCTTTTGAGTTTTTACTTGTTGTGATGCACAATATAGCGAATAGTACTGAGTGCCATCCAATCAAAACTCAGGCTTTTATAAAATATAATATGATGTGTCCTCACCACTTTATTCGCGACATGAGGCACCCTGTGACTTCCAGTTCTCTCCAAAGTCAAAATGTTGATGAAAGACAGAAGGTTTGAAACTTTTCAGGATGTAGAAGCAGCCCCAACTGTGCAAATCAAGAGGCTCATGAGAAAGGACTCCAGAATGGTTTCTGAAAGTGCCACGAACAATGGGTTCATTGCCCAATAAACACTTGGAGAACATTCCAGGAGGGATTGATGATAATTCCTCCTTTACTGTAATAAAGTTAAAAAATTTAAACATACCATTTAAGAAGTCATTCCTTCTAGATACACATTCTGGAATGGCCAAGTTGTACCAACATTCATTAACTTATATACTTGTATTTTTTGTGATGAGAATACTTAAAATTCATTCTCTTAACAGTTTTTAAATGTATGTTTGCATATATATATATATATATATATATATATATATATATATATATACATATACATGTATCTGTTTCTTATTTTTAATTTATTTTTTATAAATTTTACTGAGAAACAAACAGCAATGAGACAATTTCAAAACAGGTCAGTAGGACAGTTACAATAATTAATACATTGTATATTGTTGTCTTCATAGTGGTTTTTCATAGTGCAAGATGCAGATGTGATATCCTGTCCAAACACTATTAGTACAAATCTTTCTTCTCATTGAATTAAGGTAAAGTAGCTGTATATCTATCCTAACTATTTTGTATATGCAGATACAAATTGGTGTTTCATTTGTATCCCCTTTTTGTTTAGTTTTGTCAGAGATGGGTATTCCTTTGCCATTTAAATATTGTAGGTGTGTGAATTCAGCAAAATAATCCAATATATTCCAGCAGTCCATAACAGTAGTGGGTTACCAATAGGACTGGAAATGTCAGAAGTTGTTGACTTGAGCCTTTTACAGCTTAGCCTATTAATATGCCTTTACTTTTTACACTTTGTTTTCATACTTTTCTGCTGGATGGTTAAGACCAAGATAAAGCAAGACCTATATAACAAGAAATGTAACTTCTGTATCTGAGGTTAGTCAAATCCCCTCAGGATTTACCCTGAAACCCTGTGCCGCAATTTGTAGATCCTTTGTCAGTGTCTGCCATGTGGATGAGTCATGTCTATTGCTTGACCAATTTACTCTCTGTGAAAGCACGAGAGAATGTTTTCTCTCCATGTGACTCCCCATTAGGCACATTCTACATCATCAATCACTTTCCTCTGTAGCTCCATAATCTCCTTGATCAGTAAAGTTGGGACACAACCAAGCTGCAAGATGCTACAGTACAGGTTCTCCCATGTCCTGAGTTTTCACTGACCTTCAAAGGCTAGTGCCAAAATGTTGGCTGTCCCTTCAGCCATTATTTTTCTCTCATTTTTGGTCTGCAAACATAAGGTGTTAATCTCCAGAAGAGAAGCTTAATGATGTAATTACTGTATAACATAGGCAGATGAGCTTAACCGCACTATCTGTCTGATTATCAAAAGTCTTAGACATAATATAACAATAACATAGGTATTTTCCATCAAGTGTTGATATATATTTGATAGAAGGTCTCAGTATGCAGCTCAGACTCATAGTGATCCTTCTTTCTCAGCCTCCTCAGCATTGGGATTACAAATGTGTTTCACTATACCTGGTCTCAGTGGTCTGCTCAGCATGCCTGGGGTTGTGGCTGGCATGGCATATGGTGCCAGGAATCAAAGCCAAGGTCTTGTTCTTGCCTAAGCAGGTACTTAGTGTGCTGAGGTATTTTGCCAGCCTAATATATTGAACTTATCTGTACTGTCTGAAGGAAATGTAAAGTAAAACATTCTTTTTAGAATTCTACCACAGGTTTTTATTCTCAACTAGAGGATTTCATTTCTTTCATTTATTCAATTCTCAAACCTCATTTTCAGTTTTTAAGTCCTCATTTTCTTCTTTTGGACAACATTTTATTGATTTGTTCTCTTTTGGGTAACTCAAAATACTTGAAGCACTTTAACTGTCTTGTGACTCTGAAAGGCGAATAAAGATATTTTCAGTGGAAAACTATCTCATGAGTTTTTGCATTTTAAAAAATAAAAAAGTGAAACCATGCAATACATACATTTTCTTATTTTTAAAATCTTCAGGTCTTAACATGGTGAGGAATTAATGATAGAACTTAATTCTTTGTGTTTTTGATTCAAGATTCTAGACATGTAGGTGGTCACATAGAGTACAGGTAGAGCTCATTGCAAAATGATATGCTTGCAGAGAGAGAGGGACAAGGAGAGTGAGAGGGAGAGAGAAGGAGTGGGCATGAAGGTGGCCAACTGCCAAGACAGCAGCTGCACTGACAGAGGTCTTGGTTTGCGTTGATGTGATTAAGTGGGCCTCTCAAAGGATATCCTTTCTTCTCAAGGTCATTGTTCTTTTGTAAGGAAAACAGGCTATGTTGGTTTCCCAAGTCCCCATTGATTCTTGAAGTGCATGTTTTTCTCTTAGTTTATTTTAAGTCCATGAGATTTTATCAACCCATTATCCATGGTCTGGACTTTGTTGGGCCCTTGACCTCCTCAGCACTCTCAGAAGAGGTTACCTTCTCCTGGATTACACTTTGAAGCCACAAGTGTGTGTGGATTTTATGTACAGCCAGAAAGTAAAGGAAAAACACCTCACATCTTCTTTGTCTTTCAAGTACCCCCCAACTTTGTGTTGCCAGGCCTGCCACTGTCTGATTGTCTGCCTAACACTTTCATCTCCTTGATAGAGGGGAGAATTTCTCTCACTACACATATGCTGTGTTTTTTCCTATTTGTATCTAGGATAAAGGTTAAATTATAAAGTATCTATAGTAAGAGATTAACAAAGCTGGTAATACAAGATCAGGTATAACAATACACTGTGATAAACATCATGAGAACATATTCTGTCTCTCAAAGTATCTTACTATGTTAGGCTTTTTCCATTTATGATGACGACAGATGATTCTTAAAGCACTTTATGATTTCCTTTTGGAATATCTGAATTTCTAGCCAAACTATGTACTGATTCACCTGTGGCCATTAGTAGGTGAAGTAAGAGCTACTTGAAAATAAGCACTGCGGAATCACGGGCAGTGGTTCTGGTGCCCAAAAGGGTTATTCAGTCACTTCTGGCTAGTGAGTTCAGGGGAATCTGCTGGCAGAAGAGATGGTTTATGTTCCAGGTAGGATGGACCACAGCGGTATAAAAATTTCTGCTCAAAATCATGTACAATTTAAAACTAATGTGCTCCTTATTTTTGCCATATTCCACTTAACATTTTCTTTTTTAAAAAATTAATTTGATTGAGAAAGAGATAGCAATGAGACAGTTTCAAAACAGGTTAGTAGGACAGTTACAATAATTAATACAGTGTGTATTGTTGTCTTCATAGTAGTTATTCATAGTACAAGATGCAGACATGACACTAAACACTATTAGTACAAATGTTTATTCATTTAACATTTTTAGACCCTGGTTGTCTCTGAGTAACTGGAGCTGAGGAAAGTGAAATCATGAAAAGACAGGGATTATTCTACCCATGAGAAAAATCAGGCCATCTAGGGAACTATATTTCTATCCCTAGAAGGAAATCATCACTAGGATGCTACAAAAGAGGTGCCTGCTATTTAAACTTTCTTTCATAGTACCCTTTTGTCCTGTCTTTAGAATTATATTCATTTCTACAAGTTCAGGTGTCCTCTGAAATGCTGGACTGTTCCTTATAGCAGCACAGCTTCTAAGCCACAGCAGGCATTCTGAGAGCCTGGGGCAGGAAATCTCCCCACTTCCAGGAGCTTGCAAGAACAGCGGGAGGTGAGAACAGAGCTGTCAGTCCCTGTCCACAGTTGTGGGCCTGAGAGATAGCTAAGAAGTTGGCTGCAACTTGGTGACACATATTTTGTCTTGTGAGTGCTTTTTAAAGTTCCCTTGCATTGCTCCATAGCTTCACTCAGTGAGTATAGCAGCAGAATGGGGAAACATCAGGGAGAAAACAGTCAAAATCAACAGATTATTCTGCAGCTCCAGGCCCAGGGCAGCTCGGCTCGTGAGTGAGAAGTCCAGGCCTGCCGCACCTGAGAGACACTTCCCAGCAATACCAAGTGCCACCCCGCGGCCCCAGGCCTAGCGCAGTTCAGCCAGTGAGTGAGGGCTCCAGATGTGCCGCTCCTGAGGGACCTTTCCCAGCTTTTTCCGGTTCCGGCCCATGGCCCTGGACCCAGCACAACTTGGCTGACCCAGCACAGGCTACCAGGTGAATAAGAACATCTACTATACTTTTGGGAGCCCAGTGGACCCACCAAAGCCCAGGCCTGCCCACCTAGAGAGGGAGCTGCCTGAGAGACCAGGGCCAACTCTGACAACTTTCCAGATCCTCGCCCCAAAGCCAGCCAAGATAGTGGGAGTTTTGACTACTCACTCTGCATCATGGTTCGGTTCCTGCTCACCTGACCAGGGAACCAGCAGAGAGGAATCACAGGAGCTGCAGCAAAAAGGAACTGAACACAACAGCTAGGCATAACTGGATGATCTCAAACTTAAGAGACTGGCACCCAAATCTCATTACATGCTAAGGTTACAGCTGCACCAAAAATATACACCAAAGATCAGAGGTCAGTGCTATACAAAATGACAAAGACAAGGAAAAAAAATGCAATCTCAGCCTTGAGTCCACCAGAGGACACTAGCTCAGCTGAAATGAATGAATTAGCAGATATGGAAGCAAAGTGACAACAGCAGAAAGGTGTAGAGGAACTCAGATGAGAATTAATGCCTGAAATAAAAGAAAGAAATATCTGAATACATAGCATCTGAAATAAAGAATCAAATTCAGAAACATCTGGGGAAAAACCAATGCTCACCCAGAACAAGTGAAGAGAGCACTATTCCAGCTGAAATGCTATTCCAGATGAATTAACAGCATCTGAAGCAAAGAAACAACAGCCAAAAGGTCATGAGGATCTCAAAGCAGAAATAATTTCTGAAATCATAAAGAATTCTTTGAGAAAAGGAATTCTTTGAAAGCGTAACATCTGAAATACAGAAACAAGGCTGGAAGTATACAGAGGAAACACAACTTGGAAGAAACTCTACAGAAAAAGAATTAATAACTACGTGTAAAGAAGACATTGATAAAAAATAGAGGAGATCAGAAATATGACGGATTCCTCAAATGAGCAACACAGAAAAGAAATAGAATGCAGGAAACAGAGTCAAAGAGATATACAAGAACTAAAAATATCAATTAAGAGTCTACAAAACCGTTTGAGTGAAAGCAAAGACAAAGTTTTAGATTTTGAAGACACTAGTGCAGCCATAGAAAAGGTGAGAAAGGATTTCTTAAAAACAACGAGAATGCAGGAAAATATAATCCATCACCTGCAAGATGACACCAGGATGAACAATGTGAGGTTAATTGTTATCAAAGAGAATGAAGGAGTCAATACGAATGACATAAAAAGAATTTGGGGGAACTAATCGCAGAAAACTCCCCAAATATGAGGAAACAATACAACATTAAGGTCAACAAAGCATACAGAACACCAAATGACTTCAACCCATGTAAAAACACACTGAGACATGTAATAGTCAAGATCACATAAATCTAACACAAAAATAATATACTGAAAGCTGCTAGGGAGAAGAATCAGCTCACATTCAAAGGAAAACTCATCAGAATTATAGCCAACTTCTCTACACAAACAATGAAGGCAAGGACAGCATAAAGCAGAGTTCTTCAAGTCCTACACGAAAACAAATTCCAGCCCAGACTATTATACTCTACAAAACTCTCGTTCAAGTTTGATGGAGAAATGAAATACTTCTATGACAAAGAACAACTAAAGAATTGCATGATGACAAAGCCATCCCTTCACAGGTTGCTGAAAGATGTTCTAGAGAGAGACCACAATGACAAGAACTCCATGAATGAGAATGGAAGGAACCCACTAAACAGGACAGTCAAGTAAACACAGGTTACAAAGGAGTAAACAATACCAGGTAAATATTATGACAAACACAAGTCAGCACATTTCAATTATAACCATAAATGTAAACAGACTCAATTCTCCAATTAAGAGAAATAGACTGGCACAGTGGATTAGGAAACAAAATCCAACAATATGCTGTATAAAAGAAACACACTTAACTCAAAAGGACATTCATAGGCTCAAAGTCAAAGGATGGAAAACAATACTACATGCCCAAGAACCTCAGAAAGAAGCAGAAGTAGCAATTCTGTTCTTAGACAGTCTCAACTTCAAACCAAGAATGATCAAACGACACAAAGAAGGCCACTGTATATTGGTCAGGGGAAAAATTCAAGAGGAAGAGGGAACACTCATAAATATCTGTGCACCGAACACAGGAGCACCCAACTATGTAAGATAAATCTTAATAGACATGAAAAACTTAATATATAAGACCACAATCTCAACAGGTGACTATAACACCGCCTTATCTCGACAAGATAGATCAACCAGACAAAAAATTAGCAAGGAAGTAGAAGAACTGAACCAGAGCTTGGAACAAATGGACCTGGTGGACATATACAGAGTGTTCCACCCAACCACAGCTGAATACACATGTTTTTTTCACCTGCACATGGCTTGTTTTCTAAAATAGACCACATACTAGTCCGGAGGTCATGGGTAAGTATATGCAAGAAAACAGATATTATCCCATGCATATTATCTGACCACAGTGCAATGAAACTGGAACTAAATGACAAAAGAAACCAGAAAAACCCGCTAAATTTGTGGAAATCAAACAACACCCTACTCAGCAATCAATGGGTCACAGAAGAAATTCAACAATATCTGCACTTCAATGAAAATTCAAGGACAACTTATTGAAATTTATGGGATGTGATGAAAGCAGTTCTTAGAGGGAAAATCATAGCTATGAACTCACATATTAGGAAAACAGAATGGGAACAAATAAACACCCTAATGTTGCACCTCTGACATCTAGAACAAGAAGAGCAAACCAAACCCAGAGTGCAAAGATGGGAAGAAATCATAAAGATTAGAGCAGAAATTAATTCAATTGAGATGAAGAAAACAGTTCAAAGAATCCACAAATCTAAAAGTTTGTTCTTCGAAAGACTAAAGTTGATAAGCCTCTAGCCCACGTCATCAAAAAGAGGAAAGAAAAAACTCAAGTACATTCAATAAGGAATGAAAAGGGTGAAATCACCACAGACCCAGTGGAAATTGAGAAGATTATCAATAGCTACTTTGAGAATCTTCATACTCACCAAATAGAAGAGAGAAGAAATGGACAGATTCCACGAAATGTACAAATTACCAAAACTGAATCAAGAAGATAGAACAGCTCTGAAGACAATAAAAGCCAACAAGATACAAAATGTGCTAAAAAGCCTGCCGATGAAGAAAAGTCTAGGTCCTCATGGATTCACAGCTGAATTCTACAAGAAATTTATAGAAGATATAATCCTTGCACTCCTCAAACTCTTCAATGGAATTGAAAAGGAAACAGTCCTCCCAAAATCATTTCTGGAGGCAAGTATTATAATGATTCCAAAACCAGGGAAAGACACAACTAAAAAACAGAACTACAGCCCAATCTTCCTCATGAACATAGACACAAAAATCCTCAATAAAATCTTAGCAAACAGAATAGGCAAATCATCAAGAAGATCATACATCATGACCAGGTAGGATTCATCTCAGGGATGCAAGGATGGTTCAATATTCAAAAATCTATAAATATAATACACTATATTAATAGACAAATCTAAAAACCACATGAACATCTCAATGGATGCAGAGAATGCTTTTGACAAAAGTCCAATACTCATTCATGTTCAAAGTCCTACAGAAAATTGGAATAGATGGACTCTACCTTAACTTGATAAAAGCCATCTATGACAACTCAAAAGCTAATATAATCCTAAATGGGGAAAAACTGAAATCTTTTCCTCTTAAATCAAGTACAAGACAAGGATGTCCTCTATCATCTCTCCTATTCATTATAGTTTTGGAATCCTTAGCAACAGCTATTACAAAAGAGGGAGAAATAAAAGGAATAAGAATAGGGAAAGAAGAAGTTAAATTATCAGTATTTGCAGATGACATGATACTTTACTTGGAAGACCCCAAAAATTCCACCAAGAAACTACTAGAAATGGTACAGAAATTCAGTAAGATAGAAGGATAAAAAGTCAATAGCATTCCTCTATAGAGACAACAAGCACAGTAAAAGGGAATTAATAGAAATAATACCTTTTACAGTACCCCTGCAGAAAATGAAATACCTTGGAATTCAGTTAACCAGGGAAGTCAAAGATCTTTTCACAGAAAATTACAACACCCTAAGAAAAGAGATTATAGAGGATTTCAGAAAATGGAAAGATATTCCATTCTCCTACACAAGAAGAACCAACATCGTGATGATGGCCATACTCCCAAACTTGTTGTACAGATTTAATGCAATCCCAATCAAACTGCTACCAAACTGCCCATACCTAGAGAAATCATTTCTAAAATTTATTTGGAACCACAAACGACCTAGAATAGCAAAAGTAATCTAGGCCAACAAAGACAAGGCAGGAGCCATCACAATTCCTGATTTGAAATTATACTACAAAGCCACTGTAGTAGTAAAATGCACATGGTATTGGCAACGAAATAGACCTGAGGATCAATGGAATAGATTAGAAGATTCAGAGGCATCTACAAACACGCTCAGCCACCTGATCTTCGACAAAGGGGCCAAACAGGCATAGTGGAAGAAAGATAGCCTCATTAACAAATGGTGCTGCAAAACATGGCTTTCTATATGCTGAAAACTGAAACTTCACCCAGGTCTAACATCATGCACTAAGCTAAAGTCAAAATGGATTAAAGATCTAAACATTAAAATAGAAACACTCAATCTCCTGGAAGAGAAAGTAGGAGGAACTCTTGAAGACATAGGGGTAGGTAAAGAGTTCATGAACAAACATATATTTTCATGGGAAACACTTAAAAGAATCAACAACTGGGATGAACTATTCTTGAGGAGTTTCAGCACATCAAAAGAAATTTCCAACACAGTGAAAAGACAACCACAAATTTTGAAAAAATCCTAACTCATAAGCAATCAGAGAAAGGTGTGCTGTCTAGAATATATAAAAACTAAGATATTACAGGGCCCTCAAATTTAAAGACCCGATTCAGAAATGGGCATCTGAGATGAATACACACTTCTCACAGGATGAAATTAAAGGAGAGAATAAATATATGAAAAATGCTCCACATCGTTAGTCATCCATGAAATGCAAATAAAAGCAACACTGCAATACCATCTCTCTCCAGAAAGAATGGCTATCATAAGGAAATCAATGAAGAACAAATGTTGGAGAGGTTGTGAGCAAAAGGGAACACTTCTCCACTGGTGGAGGGAATGTAGATTGCTAGAACCATTGTGGAGAACCATTTTGAGGAGTGTGGAGACTGCTCAAAAGAGTAGGACGGGAAATCCCACTCAAGCCGGCTATCCCCCACTGGACATTTTCCCAGAGGAACTGTAAACATTATATCATAGTGATATATGTGTATGTATGTGTATAGCAGCGTAATTTGCGATAGCAAAATCTTGGAAACAACCAAGATGTTTGTCACATGAGGGATGGTTTAAAAAGATATGGTATTTCTATATAATGCAGTATTACATGGCTACAAAGAATGATAATGTTGAGGTATTTATACTGAAGTGGATGCCACTTGAACATATACTCATAAGTGAAATAAACCAGACACACATATGCAAATATTGTATAGTCTCCCTAGTATAAGAAGTCAAAAGAAGATATACAAATAGAAATGTACAAGAACAACTGAAAACAATTGAGTTAGATAGGGCAAACTGAATGGCATATGTTGCAGGGTACTAATTAGCGTTTTTTCTGGATGGTTAACAAGCTACGTTCACAGATCAAAATTGGAGAAATAAAGGAGCCCCAAGGCCAGCCAACATTTTGGTCCTAGCCTTTCAAGACAGTGAAGACTCAGGGCATAGGGAACCTTTACTGTAATATCATGAAACTTAGTTGTGCCCCAAATTTTCTGATCACAGAGTTTATTGAGCCACAGAGGAAAGAGATTGATGATGTATAGTGTGCCTGGGGAGAGTCACATGGAGAGAAATCTTTCTCTCAGGCTCTCACAGAGATCAAACTGGTCAAGCATTGGCCATGAGTCATCCGCATGGATGACACAGACAAAGGATCTACAGAGTAAGGTACGGGATAACAAGATAAACCCCGAGGAGACTTCACTGACGTCATAAGAAACAAAAGGTACATCTTTTGATATATAGGTCTTGATCTATCTCGGTCTTAACCATCCAGCAGAAAAGTATATAAATGAGGTATATAGTCGGGGGCCGTAATAATAAGTTGAGCTGTAAATGGCTATGGTCAATAACTTCTTCAGATAACTCACTATTATTGTGGAATGATGGACTCGTGTCACCGAGTTCAGGCACCTAAATTGGTTTAATGACAGTGGGGTACTCATCTTTGACAGGTCCAGACCAAAAAAAAAGGCATATACAAAGGAAGAATCATCGTGTGTGTGTATAAACAGTACAGTTAGAATAAATATGCCATGCTTCTGCATAATTCTATGAGAAGCAAGATTTGCACTAATAGTGGTTGGCCAAGATATTATGTTGGCTTATAGTACTATGGACAAACACTAGGTTGACAACAAGGTAGAAAGTATTAATTATTGAATCTGTGATATAATTCAGCTATAAAAATAAGGTAAGTATATAGCTACGCTGTCTTACTTCAGTGATATGAGATATCTGCTATAATAATGTCTGTAAGTATAATTTGCACACACCTTGTATGACACCAAAACATTACAAAATCATTTTGCAATGTAAAAAAAAACCAACATATTTTGTCCAACAGCTCACAGAAAATATTAATTCTTACTAAACTGATGTGTATTCAATTAGAGCAACATGGAATAGTTACATCTAAATTTAAATGGATTGCTTTAACATGAATCTTTCATAATATTCTCTTTTTCCTTCCTCCTTTCCTCACTTTTTTCCTTCTTTTTGATTAGAATTTTTTAAAAAAAAATGTATTTGGTACAGGGTTTCACTACATAGCTCAGACTCATAGTGATCCTCCTGCTTTCAGCCTCCCCAACGCTGTGGTGGTGTGTGTACCACCACGCTGAGTCTCAGTTGATGGCTCAGCTTGCCTGAGAGCACGGCTGGTGCAGCAGTGGTTCCAGGGATTGTATCTGCTCACTGTGTTTGCCTAAGCAGGTGCTTAGTCCGCTGAGCTATCTTGCCAGTCCTGGTAGGAACTTTTTATTTTTGAACAACTTAGGGCCAGGGTACAATACGTAATTCATAGTAAAACAGGTATGATGAATACTTAAAGGTTCTTAGATTGACTTTCTTTTATTTATTTATTTATTATTTATTTATTTATTTTTATTGAACTACAAATGTCAATCAGACAGTTTCAAGACACCTTAACAAGACAGATTTGATAAATTAATACATTGCAAACTGTTTTCATAATGTTTTGGTATTGTACAAGGTGCATACATGATATTATATTTACAGATTTTTTTTTTTTTTTGTCTTTTTGAGACAGGGTCTCACTATGCAGTTCAGGCTGGCCTTAAGCTCACTTTGTAGCTCAGGCTGGTCTTGAACTCGCAACAATCCTCCTGCCTCAGCCTCCCCAGTGCTGGGATTACAGGCGTGCACCACCATGCCCGGCTCTATATTTACAGATATTATTTGAGCAGATATCTCTTATCAGTGAATTAAGAGTGTAGCTGCTTACTTATCTTATTTTTTATACCTGAATATATCAAAAATTCAATAATTATTTTCCTATTGGATGACCATAGTACTAGAAGCCAACATAATATCCTGTCCAACCACCATTAGTGCAGATCTTGCCTCTCATAGGATTATGTAGAAGCCCAGCATTATCTATACTAACTGTACTGTCTATACACACACATCATGATTTTTTCTTTCTACACCCATTCCTTTGTCTACACCTGTCAAAGGTGGGCACTCCATTGTCATTCAACTAACTTAGGTGCTTGAACTCGACACCACAATCCAACACAGTCCAGCATTCTTCAACAATAGTGAATTATTCAAAGAAGTTGTCAACCATAGCCATTTACAGCTCAGCTTAATATTATGGTCCCACGATGTATACTTCATTTTTATACCTTTCTGCTGGATGGTTAAGATCTAGATAGATCAAGACTTACATACCAACACATGAACTTTATATTTTCTATGTGGTCAGTGAAGTCCCCTCAGGGTTTATCTTGTAGTTCTGTACATTATTCTGTAGTTCCTTTGTTTGTGTCATCCATGTGGATGAATTATGGCCAATTCTTGACCAGTTTGCTCTCTGTGAGAGCTTGAGAGAAAGTTTTCTCTCCATGTGACTCTCCCCAGGCACACTACAGAACTTCAATCTCTTTCCTCTGAGGCTCGATAATCTCCTTGTTCAGAAAATTTGGAGCTCACCTGAGTTTCATGACTTTCTATAAGTACTAGATAAACATGTCCAGCTTAGAGTGGTAGTGGGTGATACAACAATTAAGAGCAGATTTAGGAGATTTTGGTGGGTGGTACAAGGACTGAAACAAGGGGATCCTCTACAACTGAGTTAGACCCCAACATTATTTTTACACAGGGTCTTATTAAGTGTCCCATGATGGCCTCAAACTTGATATCTTTCTGCCTCAGCTTCCCAAGTAGCTGGGGTAACAGGAGTGAGCCATTATGCCCATTATGATTTAGTACCCTTATTGCACATGTTATTAATTTGAGAACAACTTAATAAGTATATACTTTGTCTTGGAGACCATAGTCATTTCTGGGAAAATAATGTTGAGGATAAATTGCTATAATTGGTGACCCCAAGGAGTGGAGCATAGGTGAATCAACTGATAGTAATCAATTATTCACAAATTAAAAAATTGTTATATGTACTAAGGTTTATGAAGGCAAAGTGTATATTCCTTGATACTTCAACAAGGGAGAAACCTGGCTTAGAACTGGAATGCAATAGCACTTTCTAGAAGGTATGCCTTCTGAGATGAGATTTCAACAATATAACACTTTATCAAGCTGAAGACAATTAGATGAGAGCTTCCTAGGTAGGGAAAATAACACATCTAAAAGTATGATGGTAAAAGAGTGCAATATCTTATATTCCAATAACTGTGTTCTGGTTATATTTTGTTTTCAACTCACTTCCATCTGCTACCTCCTGTCACTCATGAGGAGAGACTATTTGACAATTCAAAGTCAAGACAGAAGTATTTGTCAGCTGAGGAGTATCAAAAAGTAGTTTCAAAGAGTGGGTTAACATCAGTATTAAAATTATATATTTGATTTCTCTCTCAGGAAAATTTAATCAATCATTTGTTTGACCCCAGGATCCATAGAACCTGTCACTTGGTATATAAAATAGCACCAGAGTCCTAGTGGGAGAACTGAAAATCAGAAAACAGCGAATCAGAATGAATCAAGTAGGGGAACATACATGAACATGTATGTGATATCTCTGTGAAATCCATTATAGCTGTATTTAAGGAAAGGGGGTAGGTGAAACATTTTACACCATTCTATGCAGTATGTGCGTCCATGGTCAGTGTTCATAGGACATTTACCTAGTTGTGTGATGGGTCTAAATATCCTCCTGGTTACTTTGACTCTAAATTGAGAGATTATATTTGTACTGTGTTTTTAAAAATTGAAAAGAGTAAGTGTATTGAAGATGCAGCCTTTAATGCCTTTCCTTAGAAATTGGGGTGGTATACTTCACTTTCTCAAAAATAACAACAGTCTGATAGGGACATACTCTTGATTTTCTTTTGGACGATTTTATTAGTTTTGGAAAAATAATGATTTTTTTAAAGCTTTCTTAATGATGATTTTTTAGACAGAAATCACATGGCAAATTTATTATGTAGCAATAATAAAAATTCAACATGGAGAATGTTATTTCAGAATAAATGAAATAAGCCACTATTCAAAAATTATCTTCACAGTATTTTCTTTCTTTTTTTTGAAATAAAATCATATATATCATTGAGTATTTTCTTTCTATGTTGCTAATAAATAACTGTGAAGTATGTCTCAATTATACTCTCAAGTATGTGTATACAGATATATACTTATTTATAGAAAGACATATCTAGGTGTATGTTATAATCTATCTGCATGTCTATGATCTCTATCTAGAATTAATAAATTACTTTCTTAAAAATAAGAAAAATTGAATACTCATCCTTTTCAAGGTGCTTATCTTATTTGATAGAGACTTGAATGATTCTTGGGATAGATTTTTTTTCTTAAAACAAAAATTGTACCAGGTGAATTCATATAGTTGCACAGTCAAAAGACATTCAACTATATTGCCATAGAGGACAGAGCAGACCTAAATCTGAGCTCAAGACCACTGCTGCAAAAGGCAGTGCTGTGAGGTGCAAATGAAGGAATCCTGGAAAGTGCAGGGTGGTAGGAATGTGGTGAGCAGGAGGGTGACCAAGAGAGCACAGTCATCCTTGACTGCTTCTTGGTTATTACTGCATGCTTGCGCGACATGATGAATAAAATAAGCCCCTTGAAGGGAAGTCGGTTTATGTACATGGCACACTGGAATCCTTCCCACTTCCTTCGCGTTTCATCCTTCTTCCATCTCTAGATCCTCCTCCCATCAGCACAAGGACTACCTTCTTATTTTGTAGTATCTAAATTTTATGTTTCTGTTTAATTAATGTGTACTTTGCATTTTTCATATCAGAGAAACAAGGCTACATTTAACCTTGTGTGTCTAATTTATTTCACTTAACATTGTGGTCCTGTAAGTGACTCAAGTTTATCCTTTTTGTATGAGCAGAATAGATTTATTGAGGGAAAGAAAGCTCCTGTCTGAGAGAGGGACGGGGGGGCCCGAGTGGGTAGTTCCCCCTCAAGTTTATCCTTTTTATGGCAGTAGTGTTGGTGATTTTCTGATTATGGCTACTGGGGGTTGCAAATACCTCATTTACCTGTATGTTCAATTCTGTTCCATACTTGGAAAACTTTCCGCTTCAATTTATGTTGGCAAACATTACTTTCTTTATTATAGAATACAATATAGTAAAAAATAGAAATACCGAACTTCACTGAATAAAACAATAGGAATTCCACAATGGTTACCGTACTGCATAATGTTGCCCTCAAATTAGTTGTTCAGATTGCCAGATATAAGAATGCAAAATTGCTATAAAAACGAAAAAAAAGTTATGAAACGTAAAAAAGCGACACAAAAAAGTGAGCACCAACTGCAGACTCTCCTCTGTAGCCCAGAAGCGCACTTATCCAGGATATGCCGCATACATACACGAGCATACCTCTTTCCCCCTTTCCCTCTTCTTTCCTCTTTGAAAATTTTTCTTTCCTTTTGAACAGATTCTTTCCCTTTCACAATATCTATTGTGCTGTTCAGATTTTATTTACTCTTTCCTGTCCTCAAATTAGCTAGACAGTACAGTGGTTACACATGCAGGTCTGATTTATTTCACTTATAACTATGGTCTCTAGTTGCATCCATTTAAGTACAAAACCTCGAATTTATCCTTTTGATTGCTGAGTAATACTCCATTCTGTGAAAATACCACATTTAAAAAAAATCCATTTCTGTTCTGGGCATTTGGGTTGTATACAAGATTCATCTGCCAATTCAACTTTATTCCATTTTAACAAGTATTAGAAAAAGCCCCACCAATTCTGTGTTCCCAGAACACAAGTCCAATAACTATATTTGAGGCCAAGCAAATCAGTGAATTTTTTTATTCACAAAAAGCATTCTTTAGCTACTTGAATAAAGTCTAATAAACTAACCACTAAAGATTCAGAAACAACTAGCTAGCTCTTTACCTTGCTCATGAATAAAACCTTCTCTTGTAAATTATTAGCTTCTAAATATAAATTTCAATACCTGTATCAAAAAATAAGAGTATCTTTGCTAACAGTAAATTCAACTACTTATGTTTTAGTGTTTACAAAGTTTTTAGTCAATTAAGTTGAAAATTTGAATTTTAATAAATGCCAATAATACTGCAAAATTTCCTGTGTTCATAATACATCAAAACCAGTCACAATCCAGAAGATGTGAGATATATTTTTATGTGTTTTAAATGAAAAAGATCTCATTTCCTAACAGGTAAACTACCAAATAGGTTTATAGAGCTTCATTTCTATTCTCCATGATCAAACTCTTCTGTTATGAAAATGTTTTAAAATGTAATTGGAGAATTCTTTTAGTTTTTATTTAGCTTATACTCTGAAAACTGACAAGCATCTTAAAAAACTGACAATTAGTGCAAAACCAAAATATTTTAGAGGTAAATTTTTTCCAGTATAAATACATTGGAGGTTAGTAAGTACCAAATTTTATGTAAATATATGATTTCCTGATTTTTTTCCTTAAAGGAAAGCAGACAGAGAAATAATATGTATAATGAGATTTATATCTCATGTACTATAAGCTTTAACTACCAAAATATTTCAGCCACATTTTAAGGCAAAAATAAACTTAGTAAGAATATAATTTCATTGTTTCTAAAGACCAGATGCACAAATGCTGATTGCTTTCCTTGCAAGTCGCATACATGCCAGAAAGCTGATAGCAGTCATTTAATTATAATTTATACATTAAAAAAAACACTGGTTAATCGGTGAAGAATTCCACATTTGCTTACTTTACAAAATTTCTTCCATTTGGTGAGGCTTTGGTACAAGTAGTTTCTGCAACTTCCGTCGTTTATCTTCCTTTTTGCTGCTTCCTTTTCATTTTTCTGTTTTCTTGCGTTTGGTTTTGATGTTCCTCCTTCACCTTCCATTTGAGAATCGTCAGTTGTCCTTGATAGACTTCAAGGAATTTTTGTCCTGTTCGTTTTTCAGTTTTCTTCACTGTTGCTTTAATACCATTGTTGTCAATATTGTAGGCATTTATACCAATATTGATAGCAGAATCCACTGCATGGTGTGCAGCTCCTCCTGCATTATGCCCATACGTGTATCTGACGATTTGTACTCTTTCAGCTGAAACATTGCCAACAATGCATTTAGCTGCACATTCTAATCCCTGCCAGACAGTTGGAAATCCTTGAACACTACTTGCTGCAACCACCATAGCACCATCCAGGGCAGACTTTCCATCTTTGTCTCTTTTAAGAGATTCTGGAGCAAGTTTGCTTCCATGCTTCTTAATGTGTGGAGCTAATTCTTTTCCAACACAATTTGCTACAATGCAGGCTCCATCATCTAGGAACTGGCTGGCTTTGGCTGCTCCTCCTATAGCCTGCTTGGCTATATAAAGTCCCTTGGAGACAGCTGGACTAACTTCCACTGGTTTTTCTTCTGGCTGAATCCATTCTCAGAGTTTGGAAGCACCTTTCTGGATCACTTTGCCAGTGAACTCAGCACCTTTGACTAAACCCCAACTCACCCAGGAAGCACATGAAAAAATGCTTGGAGCCACTTTCTCACTCCATTGAGGTAATTCTTTTGCTCTTTACTCTGAACCTGGCTCCCAGGGTACAATGGGACTCAGATTAACTTCTTCCTTTGAAGTATCTTTAGTCTTTTTCTTATGTTTTCCTTCATGATGCACAGTCTTGTTGCCTTGGCTTAATGAGGGTCCAAGTGACTCACATCACTGCCAGGGGCTCCATTCACTTGGTCAGAGGGGGTGGGGGTCTTGTTCTTCCAGGGATTTGAAATTCATTTTCTCCTTCTGCCCTACTCCAGTTGGCCTGGGGCCGAAGGTCAGACATTTGTCTTAATATATCCTCAAAGATCGACCATAGCCTTTTACAGCTCAACTTATTATTATGGTCCCATGGTGTGTACCACATTTTTATACTTTTCTGCTGGATGGTTAAGACCTAGATACAGCAAGACCTATACACCAACACATGTACTTTTTGTTTCTTATGAGGTCAGTGAAGTCCCCTCAGGGTTTATCTTGTAGTCATGTACATTATTCTGTAGATCCTTTGTCTGTGTCATCCATGTGGATGAGTCACGGCCAATGCTTGACCAGTTTGCTCTCTGTGAGAGCCTGAGAGAAAGTTTTCTCTCCATGTGACTCTTCCTAGGCACACCACAGAACTTCAGTCTCTTTCCCCTGTGGCTCCATAATCTCCTTGTTCAGAAAATTTGGAGCTCACCTGAGTTTCATGATGTTGCAGTACAGGTTCTCCTATGTCCTGAGTCTTCGCTGACCTTGAAAGGCTAGGGCCAAAATGTTGGCTGGCCTTGTGGCTCTTCTATTTCTCCAATTTTGATCTGTGAACTTAGGTTGTTAACCATCCAGAAGAAAAGCT
>PVKA01029442.1:0-28273 GCA_004027165.1 Ctenomys sociabilis
GCCAACATTTTGGCCCTAGCCTTTCAAGGTCAGCGAAGACTCAGGACATAGGGGAACCTGTACTGCAACATCATGAAACTCAGGTGAGCTCCAAATTTTCTGAACAAGGAGATTATGGAGCCACAGAGGAAAGAGATTGAAGTTCTATAGTGTGCCTGGGGAGAGTCACATGAAGAGAAAACTTTCTCTCAAGCTCTCACAGACAGCAAACTCTTCCTGTATCCTGGTGCAGCATCCACCGTTCAATAAAGTGTGCCACTCCTGAGAACCATTCTGGATTGCACTTTACTTAAAGAAAATGTCAGAGATAATCAAAGAAAGCACTACATGTTATTTCTTCAACAATGTTTCCCTGTGAGTAAGAAGTTTCCCTGCCTCTTGTGCACTATACCAGGGGATGCTTTCACTTGCTCAGTGTGCAGAGTGGCTCTTGCCTCAACTGTACCTCTGGAATCCTTTAGTTTACAGAAGTTAAACATCATTCTCCAAAGCATGCCAAGGAGAGGCAGCCAATAGAAAGATTTACCAGACGCCCTAGGCACCAAGGAGCCAGTGAGGGCGTTGGGCTGGAGCTCCTCAGAACTTTTCGAGACAAAACGGATAACCCGTGACCAGAAGCCAGAAAGGCAGGCGGGCTTCTGCAGTGGCACTGGGGACACGGGCTACTGATGGAAAGAGGCAAATCTTCATGGCTTGTGTCTAAGTTCAAGGAAATAGAAATGAAATAGAAATGCTTAAGCCAGAGGCAGGGGAGGGACTTGGCTGGTTATGGTTTTGGTAAGTACTAAATGGCCAGGATTCTCACTGCTAATTTGACATTTCCATTGCATGGTCTTCTTTAGACATAGAAAATTTAATTGTGCAGTTCTGCTGCCCTGTGTCAAAAGGCACTTTCAATTTACATTATCTTGCTATGCTTTCTAGGTCTAACAAGATTACAGTGATCAATCTTGGAAAAACTTATGTAATGTACAACCCCAGTCACAGCATTATCTGGAACAAGTACCAGAAAAATCACTTTGTATCAGTGATTTTCAGTGTGTTTTCCCTAGACCAGTGGCATTGGTGCCACCCCAGACTGTTGGATCGCACACTCTGGAGGTGGCACAGAAACCTGTGTTGTATAAGCTCTCCACGTAACTCTGGTGCACACAGATACAAGCAGCATTTTCTTACAGTGTAAAGGGCCGACACCCAATCGTTTCCACTAATGAAGAACTATAAATGTTGTGATAGGGGAGGAAAAAGACACAGAAATATAAAGCAAAGATTTGAAAAATACATGTCTCTGCTTTGTTTCAAATGGTTGAGATTGCTTGGAATTTGGCCACTAGATAAATTGAGGTAATAATAGTGTCATACAGCTTAAAAGTGAATTGCCAGGATCACTAAAGGGCATGAAGAGTCCAAAGAAAATAATGACAACAGCAATTGATCAGGGCTACTCTATGACTGTGCGAGGGCACTGCCACGAGGCTGCCCTGTGTTCCCACACTGTGACCTTCTTTGATACAAATGATGTAAAATTATATCTTTCTGCAAAGGTCAAGGCCAAATTATTTCATACAAATTAATTTTCTTGTGGGGGGAGGGGAGAAAAGGAATTGAGAGGTTATCTGAAAATTTTATTGGAAAAATGTTTATTCAATTTGGGGAATAAGAAGTCATAAAATATTAGAAAGCGTTCTCTTTAATCTTGTATTAGAGCCGTGATTCATCTGGATTCAATTAAAAGTGATGCAAAAGGGCCGTATCATTTAAGACTTCATCATTTAGCTATTTATTTTTTTTTTTTAAAACCAGCATTTCCTTAACCTGGCATTAGATAATAAAATGATTCTAGAGATAGTCCTTGTGTCTGAAATTTCTCAGGGCAAAATAAGTCACTTGATTGTCATTCTGAGCAAAGGAGATGAAGGGCGACCTGCTCTTGATCAAGGGGCAGCTGGTGTGCTTTAATTGTTTGCTTTTTATAAGCAGTAAAAAAAAAAAAAAGGAGTATTCTTTAGCTGTCCTTCTATACTACTAATGAAGTGTTTCCCATACTTATTGTGTATCATAATTCCCAGGGAACTTGTTTAAAAGGCAGATTGCTCACTCCTTGAGGTTCTGATTTAGTAGGGATATGATTTTTTAACAAGCACCTACATGATTGTGGCTTGAGGACCACACTTTTAGAAACCCTGCTCAGGGCCTACCCATAATTTATGTGCTTGTCATCTGAGCATATCTAAAAATGACTGGGAATTCATAAAAAGCTAGTCTAGTGCAGGTAAAGATGACGGTGAGTGATAGATGCCTACTTCAACAGAATCTCTTTAGTTGGCATTTGTTGAAAATGAATAGTGCATGTAAGATAAAATATAAAAATTAGCACTGTATTTTAGAGCAGTTTTTATATTTATAGAAAAATTAAGCAAATCACATAGAGTCTTCCTTTATTATTATCCTCCTTGACACTTTTCCTCTTAAATGACTTCTTGCATGAATACGTATCTTGCGTCAAGATGATAAATTTGTTGAAACTGAACCAATATTGCCATATTATCATTAACAAAAAAGTTTTTATTTGGATTCATACTTGTGCAGTTTTATAGGTTTGGATATGTGTATAATGTCCTTTATCTGCTAATAAAGTACCCTACAGTTTCATTGCCCTAAAATTCCCCTTTGTTCCATGCATTCATATCTTTGCTACCCTTTGCTACAGACCCTTTCAAGGATTTTTTTTTTTTTTGGTATTTCAGGGAAGGGTCCACAAGGTGTTCAAGGTCTCACTACTAGCTCAGATGTGATCCTCCTGTTTACAGCCTCCCAAGAGCTGGGATTACAGGTGTGCACTACCACACCCAGTCTCTCTTTCTAAGGATTGATTCCATTGTCCTTATAGCTTTGGCTTTTCAGAGTGTTTATAGAGTCTTATAATATGTAGATTTGCATCTTGCTTCTTTTCACTAAACAGAATGTGTTTAAGATTACCTTGGTTTTCTCTTTGTTTCTTAGTGGCTTAGCAGCTCACTTATTTATTTTTAATTGCTGCATAATAGTCTACTGTGTGTCTTATCTATATTTGCTTGTCTGTTCATATTTTGAAGGATAACCTTTAAGGTTCATCTCGTGGCCATCAATGAGCCTAGAAAAGCACTTCATCAATGTTTATTTAATCGATCATGATTCTCTTTAATGTGTGTTTCTTGCCCTTTTAATCTTCTGCTCCTAATCTGTTATATTCTAGAAAATAGAAAAATTTCATTAAGAATTGTACATTTAAAGAAGCAAAAAGAATCTAGACTAAACCCTTAATTAAAATATTTGAGAGAGCAATTGTGGCTTTTGAATAAGTGCAGTGCTACATCACAAGTAAAATAATTGTTAGCATCTTGTTATTTTTTTAAATCTCTGCCATTAAATATATTTATGAATATACACACCTACATTGCAACATGTAAAAATTAATAATCTGTTGTAAAGTCCTGAGTGCTTTAGCACATATCTAAAAATAAATACACTCTTATTACACTTAAGCTAATGATAGCGTGTGTGCACCTATTAATCCTGATACGTCATCTTCCTTGGAGTAAGAAATCCTGTCATACAAGTAAAGTAGTTTTCTGGGCGTGCCTGGGTGGGTTATGGAGGCATGGCCTGGGGTATTGTGTCTGGTCCCTCACCCCTTCCTTTCTGATGCTGTTGCTCTGTTCTGCTTTCCAGCCACCATGAGGAAGGCAGCTTTGCTCTGCTACACCCTGAAGTTGCCTTGGAGCTTGCTGTTCATGGGCTGAATCTCCTGAAACTGTGAGCAAATTGAGCTTCTGCTGCATTAAGTTCTGGGTTCTGGCTATTGTGTTTCAGCAACAGGAAAGCCAACCACTGTAGCTGAGTGGTACGCATTCCATTGTGCCTCTTCCTAGTTATTACAAGAATAACTTTTAACAAATGACTCCTTCTGGACTCCTACTGTGCATTGGTGGGTGTGTCTGGTGGCACTTTGTAGTCTTGGGAGGTCCCTTCACAGTCCCAGCAGTGGAGTTGAATCTCTAATGCAATCTTGAGCTCTGAGAATCTGTTGAGTGTGGTTTTAATCCACTTTGGTTGTAAATTTTGTGACTGATCTTTAAGGAACCATAAAAATAGAAATGTTATGGAGTAATTTGACAGAAACTGGTAAAGTACCAAGTGCAAGAACAACGTATTAAAGTCAGATTTCAAATACTAATCAAACTCTGGCTCATGCCCATGAAGTTTAAAAAATAATTTATTCTATGTGAAACTCAGTTTTATAAAAATAAATATCTGTCTATGGGGACTGATGTCTTCAAAAACCACAATACCAAGAGGAGTAGTGAGATCATAGACCACTTTCCAAAACTTCTCCCAACATAATCAAACTTAACTCCTCTGGTCCTTCTCAGGAAGTAAAGCCTTTCAGACAATTCTCATGACAAAAAAGTAATAATTTTTAAACTTTAAGATGTTTTGAAAATTTCAATTTGTGATCATTTTAGACTTTCTAAAGCAGAAATAGGAACCTGCAGGGTACCCTTTTCCCAGATCGCTTGGATGTTTACATATTTTAAAAAAATGTATTTAGTACAGCACCAACAGAGTCTCTGCTACACAGATGGGAGGATCATAGAGATCCTACTATTCTCAACTTCCCAATTACCATGATTACAGGTGTGCACCACCACACCCAGTCTCAATCACTGGCTCAGCATGCCCTGGGGGAAGGGCCAGAATGCCAACCAGGAATCGAACCTCAGCCCGTGTCTGCCTAAGCAGGTGCTTTAGTCTGCTGATCTATCTGGCAGGCTCAAAATACAGGATACCAATCAAATCTTTTTTTTTTTTTAAATTTTGTGTATTTGGTACAGGGTCTCATTATGCAGCTTGGACTCATAGTGATCCCTCTGCCTCAGCCTCCCCAGTGCTAGGATTACAGGCATGCACCACACCCAGTTTTGGTGGCCAGCTCCATGCGGGGCCAACATGGCATGGGGTACCAGGAATCAAACCCAGGTCCTTGAGCTTTCCAGGCAGGTGCTTAGACTGCTAAGCTATTTTAACAGCCCATGGATGTTTACAGTATTGTATAAAGCACAATTATCAAAATTCCTTTCAATTTTCCTAAAGAAAAGGAGTTTCCTTTATTACTTAAATATCTCCATTTAATTCAACAGAAGACTGTTAATCTTGGACTTAAAAAATTTGATGCCCACCCTGTAACCTGGGTAAAACAGTTCTTTGCCACATCCTTAGACTTTTCTCCAAAGGCAGTTCTAATCCCATCTCCAATATTTTTTCTTAGAAGGAGCTTGTGAGATATGAAGCATATAGGAGGGTGTATTTGGAACGATTGGCCTTTGATTTAAGCTTAGAGTTTTGTTCTGGAGACCTCCTTTTTAGAATTGAATACAGGAGTGAAAAAATACTAGCAAAGCCCTGATGTGCCAAAATCAGCTGTAAACTCTAGAAATGAATCCTGGGATCCTAGTTTTTTCTAAGTGAGATTTTAAAAAATTGTTATTGCCCAGGGCCTTGTGGGGGGCAGTCAAAAAAAAAAAAAAAAAAAGAAAAAGAAAAAAAAGAAACTATGGCCTTCCTTTTTTTTTTCAGAACCCTAAAGTCTTGATAATAATTTATACTCAAACTGCTCATTTATCACATTAGAGAGGAAAATGCAATGTTTCAATATTGGTGGATATTACTCCCCCTCTCTTCCTGGCAGCTATTTTTTTTTTATCGTTTACACATAAGAATTTTGTTTTTATTTTAATACATTCCAGACTAAATAAGCTTAGCATCCTTAAGCAACACATTAAAAATCTAATTGTAATTAACCTTGACTTGTGCTATGATTTATAATTAACACAAGACTTTCAATTACTCTGGTTGATTTTATGAATTCTGACACTGTCTTGATAAAGCTCACATAAACATTTGGAAGAGGTATCCTGATGAAGAGGTGGTTTAAAATTCAGGAACTGGGTGGAAGTTACATAAAGTCAGTGTATGAATTTATATTTTTTGTGTATATAAGATTTAATCATTTCAACATTAAATAAAATATTTTCATATAAAGTTTACCATTATGTTCATCTTCCTTAGAGGATTAGTGAGATTAAGAGAATAATGTTAAGTCAAAGCTAAGAAATTAAACTGTGAATGCCAAATTCAGGCTTCAACGGGTTGCTGTAATGAAAGTTTATGAAAAAACTGAAATAAGAATTAGAAAGCTATGTATAACTCTCTTTTTTTCTTTTTTTTTTTAACACAGGCAAAAAGGTTGTTTGGTCAAGATGGATATTTGGTTATCAAAAAAAAAAAGCTACTATAGTCTCATGTTGCTGTTTCCATGATTTGATGAATATAATTACTGCCCCATGGGTGTAGTAACCAGATATCTTTGATAAGCTCACTTTATTAAGGTAGATTGCCAAGGTAAAATATGAAACATGAGGAGAAATTTAAATATGTCATTGATGAAAGCTAAAGTTCGCCTATTGAAGGTCCCTGCATAGCAATTAAATTATGTGGAGAATACTTAATATGTGGCTGGTTAGGCAGAGAAAGAGGTTACAAAGAACTAATCCACACAAACCAGTTTGGAAGTGTTTAAACAGGTGACGGAAAACTGCATCTCAAAGTGACACAGTAAAGATTTTTATCTCATAACACAAGAAGTCCAGATAAAAAGCAGCTCCAAGTTGGTGGATTCAGTTGTCCAGTCACCAGACACAGAAGTGCTTAGCCTTTTTCTGTTTTGTGAAACCGAGTCCCTGGACTTAGATGGTTACTGCAACTCAGCATGAGCACAACGGTGTCCAGCCGCAGGGACCCTTACTCCACACCATCTCTTCTTTCTGTGAGTAAGGATAGTTTTGCCCAGATTTCTGACACACCCGAGTAAGCAGAATTATACTCAGTTCACACCTGAATGAATCCTGGGCAATGGGACAGGAAACAGAGATGGGAGGTGAGGCTCCTGGTCCTTAGCGCCAGGTTATAAAGAGGAAAAGGGTGCAGCTAAACAGCACAGGTGCTCTTCAGCAAGGGAACAGAGTGCCGGATTGGGGGTTGACAATTTGGGGTTCATTCCTTTATATTAGTTCTTTGCATTTCTAACGGAATTTAAATATTTAATGTGAGATAATTGGGAGAGACCACCCTAGGCGGGGCCCTGTGTTAGGGAATCTGTGTTCAGATGAACTCAGCATGCAGACATTGAGGGAAAGAAAGAAATGGGAACCCTTGCGAATCGGTGATTAAAAGTTCATTTGTGCGCTGTGGCTAAAGCACGTCAGTTCTGTGACCCACATAAGAGCCGTTAACCTTGTTCGGAGCAAATCTTTTGCTGGCTATCTCTGCGAGGAAGTTTCTATTTTAAGTTGCGAAGCTTTCTGCGAAAAATCTGGCCATGGAGTTCATGAAAAAGATTTAGGAAAAATGACTTGTTTGGTCTTATCTTAGCAATATGTACTATCCTGAGGCTTGCTAGAAGTTGGTAAATAGAAACATGCTCTTCCCAAAGAAATTTTCGTTATATGTAACTGCGTGAGAAATGTGGAAATTCTAAATACTTTTGAAATCTAAAAGCACAATTTATAACTTATCAAAATATACTGGAGACTAGAAATGGGATTCATGCTTCTTATTCTTTACTTTGAAATGATGTTTCCTGGTTTGGCCCACAACTGTTTCATCTTCCACTTAATACGAACATAACAAAAATAACCTATCTAGGACTTTTTACTTCACCACCTGACATGTAGTAAATTAAGTAATAGCAGCTAATTGCTTCTTCATCCCCACTAGACTCTAAGGTCTTTTGGTGGATTCTGAATTTTAATATAGCAAGTATCATATGGCTTGATACTGTAGTCTCTTTTTTCCTCCTTTACCTGATTTTATTTTCTTTTATTTTTTATTAATTTTATTGAGAAAGAAATAGCAATGAGACAGTTTCGAAACAGGTTAGTAGGACGGTTACAATAATTAATACATTGCATATTGCTGCCTTCGTAGTATTCATAGTTTCTTTAGAGGAAGATGTGTAATGAAGCTTTCATGTTTTGTCTTCCTAGTACTAATAATCTTGAAAAATCAAAGTCCTGATAGTGAAGGGAGGCATGGTGCAGTTAGGTGAACTCTGGGCCTGTGGTGTCGCTCAAGCCATCCCCTTCTTTTGATGAGTGCCTTGAAGGCAGGGGCTGTGTCTGCTTAGCTCACGGCCACATCCCCGTGGTCCAGCTGAGGGGTTCAGTGTGTTCTCTAAGAGCTTGTTCAATGTTGGGAGCCCCAGAATCTGTTCATGTTTGCCAAAAGCAGATGCTGAGGGACTTGTCAGCTAAAATAATGAGTGTTGACTTTTTTTTTTTGTTGTTGTTGTCCTAATTTATAAATGTCTTAGGAAGAAGGACACTTTATTTTTCAGCTCAATAGGTCAAGTTGTACAGACAAACCCCACCCTGCTCTGCCCATAATCTTCTTTCTGGTTTTTGTGAAAAATGTGCAAAAGAAATACATCTTCTTAATTCTTTTTGTTTCATCCAAAAATGCTTCTGTCTCACTCTTGCTTTTCAAAGGGTTCCTGGATGTTGAATTTCAGAGTAAAAATTATTTGCTCTTTGAATTTGAAACCATTCTTTTACTATCTTCTAACACTCAAGGCAAGTGATATATGTATGTCATACAGTCTATATTAGAAATGTTTTCTGGTCTGAGGATCTATCCATGAATTCAAATAAAGCTCTGTCAGAACTGATATTGTTGATGGAGGCAATGGATTCTTTATATGGGAACTTCAAAATCACAGGGTATCTCTGGTTTAAAAGCCCTAGCTCCCCCTGCTGGGAAAATATTGATCACTAAGCCTTAGTTTCCTCATGCAAAGGATGTAGGAATTGTATCTATGTCATCATAGCTATTATAATTCCATATGCATGCTCCTTTATCTTTTATCACATAAAAAGCTCTCAGTAAAATTTGGTTATTACTCATTATTCTTGTTATAACTAATAGCAGAGCTTGTGTCAATATCTTAACTAGCATATGAAGCAGCCTACCTATACAAGAAACACATTCTTTTTCAATTATAGAAAAGCCTAAGATGATTGCAGTAAAAATTCAAACTGCAGCAATGCCAATAAAATAAGAATGAAAAACCTTTGTTGCCTTCCAACCTTAATGTGACTTTCCAGAGGAAGCCACTGAAACATTAATTTTACATAAAGTACTTCCCAGTAGTCATTAACATAATCCATTGTTTTAAGCAGTGTCAGTTGACTCCTGCCATAAAGACTGCTGAAAGTATTCTACTTAGACATTTTCTTTCTACCTCCACTAATACTCATTTGGGTTACCATAGTTCAGTTTTCTATCAATTACTTTTAGAACTTTTTATACAGAAGTCCCATGTCTTAATCCTTTAAGGATTAAATAAAATCCTGAATCTCCACTATGGAGAGAAAACCAGCCATTTTCACCCCTCTACTTCCTTTGTAACCAATTCCCATCAGATATTTTTGTACTTATAGATTAAGACATATCACATTTATATTCTGTTGCTTGTTGCATTTATAGCTTCTGGGTTGTATAAACTGACTCCAAAAACTGAAAATCAACAATGAGCTTTTTTAATACTATGGATATGTAAGATTGTCATTAGGAGAACCAAATTATGTGACTGGACCTGTAGAGAAGGCATAATGTTAAATATCATACAGCTACTATTATTTAAAAGAGAAATCTATAAAGTTCAAGTGGATTTTAGTGTTTTCTTTCTTAATTCTATCAATTATTCAAAATCATGTCACTGTGCATTTGACCTACACGCTGGACTTTCCTTCATTTATTAGTTTCTCTTGAGAGTTCTAATTGCTTTCACTTTTCACATAAGAAAGACATCATACCTTAAGGTTGTCCAGCTGTTTAATCTCAGCATTTTTAAAAATATAGATATAATTACATGAGGGTACATATTAAGGTACAAAGGAATAAACTGTCTCTTTTTTGTATTTGGAAGATCTCTGTCTTATCCCCTCAGTGGATAAAATTCTTTGATATTAACTTTCAAATTTAAAATTGTTTCCTCTAAAGCTGGGGCCACTGTTCTATTACCTTCTTGGATTTAGTGCAACAGCTGATAAATCTGATGCTATTCTGGTTCTCATTCCTACATAAGGAACCTGTATTTTTGTTGTTTTGTTTGCCCTTTGGAATTTCCTTTTTATCCTTGGGGTTCTTAAATTTCACAAGAATTCGCTCATGTCTTGTGCTTGGCTCTCTGGGGGTGGGTGTTCCCAATATGAAAACATATGTCTTTCTTTAGTTCTGGGAAAATTTCTTCAATTATTTATTTGATTATTCATCTCTGTTTCTTCCTTCTTTGTGGAACTTTTATTAGAGGCATATGGGTTCTTAAGGATTTATCCTGTAGGTATCAACTCTGCTTTCTTGTTTTATATAACTTTTTATTTTGTCTGATGTGTGATCTTATGTCTATGAATTGCAATTTTCTTTTCCCAGGATCATTCACTTTCCATTTCCTAGTCTTCTGGAGGGTGTAGTGTTATCTTGAATATCTGGGCATATGAAATAGCCTTTGTTCACACTGGGCAAGTTGGTTGTTTTACTCCCCTTGGTGCTGCTCTTTTGGCTTATTGATGCCCTTCAGATCCTTGTAATGCACCAGCAGATTTAAGAATGGAATGCTGTGTTGGTTAATGTAGGCATTGATGTGGGTTTTCTTTGTGTCTGTGGTAAGACACTGATTTAAAAAATATTTTTAATCAAAATATTAATGCATAGCAATTAGGATCTGAAAGCAAGCAAGACCATATGATAAAAAATAAAGTAAATCTTCTTACCCCAAGTCACTAATCTCTCAGGCACCTCAACAGTCCAACCACTGTTAACTCTTTCCCCTGTCTCCTTTTAGAACATCACCTAGTAGATACAGGAATGTATATAACTCTGTCTAGCTAGTCTGTCATCTACCCCATTTTTTTTTTAGCGAATAGTACTAATATACTACCCCTGTGTTTTTTCACTTTGCTTATTCTGCAAACAATTAATCTTCTTTTCTTTTAAATTTAGGACAAGGTATACAGGTTCTCACTGTGTAGATTGGACTCATAGTGATCTGCCTGTTTATAGCCTCCCAAGTGCTAGGATTATAGGCGCACTCCACCACGTCCAGGTCCAGTATTAATTGCCATCTCAGTGCACCCTGGGGGTGGGGCCGGCAAGGCAGGCCTGGGGATCGAACTTCCGGCCCTTGCTCCTGTTTGCAGGTGCTTTAATCCACTGAACTACTGGCTAGCCCTAAACAATTTATCTTATCTTACAGAGTATTTCCTATGGGAATGTACTATTGTTTGTGGTTGCAATGATGATTATTGCATTGAATGTATTGGAATGCATCAAACAATTATACTATTAACTAGAAGTTCAATTTCATCTAATCTTTTGCTTATAAGTATTACTACACTGAATATCCCTGTGCAGACTTCTTACTTCTTATTTATGAATATATTTAAAAAGAAAACTTGTAATTTGTATGTATATGTATATTTGAAGCACAGATTTTAAAACCATCCAATTATACCACTTAATTTCCTGAATACATAGTGCACATTATTGGACAGAACCCCAAAATACAATGGATATGGTAAAAATTAAATGTGCTTCAACTCTGACTTGTATGGCTCTGAATGCCCTCTGCTGTACCCCTCAGTGTTAGCCACTATTTTCACTATGTGTGTGGTCCAGTGTGCATGCATACTTCCTCTTTGGGGAACAAATACACAGAAGTGTGACAGCAAAGCCCAAGGTCCAGGAGATACTGCTTTTTAAAAATAGGGCTGGAAGCCGGGCGTGGTGGCGCATGTCTGTAATCCCAGCACTCAGGAGGCTGAGGCAGGAGGATTGTTGTGAGTTCAAGACCAGTCTGAACTGCATAATGAGACCCTGTCTCAAAAAGACAAAAAAAAAAAGGAAGATGAAAATAGGGCTGGGTGAGATGGTTCACTAACACTGGGTAGGCTGGGGCAGGAGTATTGCTGCAAGTTCGAGGCTGGCCTGGACTCCATAATTTAAGGCCTGCCTGAGTTGCATACCTAGATGCTCTCAAAAAAAAAAAAAAAAAAAGCAAATTTTGCTTTCTGTGGAAGATTTCAAATTTAATTACTATTAAATTCAGCCATGCAAGCCTCCTAGCAATGTGCCACGAGACAGGTCTCTAGAATTCTTCCCAGTCCTTCCTTCATTCCAGCCCTTCCCAGCCTCTGACTCCACCTGGGTGTGAAGAGCTCTTCAAGGGACATGCTTGATCTTTAACAGTATTAAAGTTGAGTAGATTTTTTTGTGACTTCATATTCTTGATTTCTTCATTTTGTCATTGGAATCCATAGAAGATGACAGCTGTAAAGAAATTATACCTTTTTCTGATTGTTCTCTCTTCCATGCCATGCATAGTGCAGTTAGATTCCTGCTTGAAAGCACAGAGAGGTACAACCCTTTGTGTAGAACAGTGTAATTACTGCTATATATTGTCTTCCTACAATTTTATTATTATTAATTTTGTTTAATTCCAGGCCCTTTGCAGACTTTCAATTGTCCATCTATGGCTAGTTCTGGATGTATAAAAAGGCATATACTCCATATTATAACTTTAAAAAGAAATAATATCAGGAAGTGTAGTTTTTATTCC
Organism: Ctenomys sociabilis; assembly: GCA_004027165.1. NCBI lineage: Eukaryota > Metazoa > Chordata > Mammalia > Rodentia > Ctenomyidae > Ctenomys > Ctenomys sociabilis. The sequence continues at coordinate 12,713 of PVKA01029442.1, forward strand.
AACATGCTCAACGATAGGTAGTTTATTAATTTATCCAGGAGTTTTGGTGAACAGTGCAGAAGTTTACATTAGCGAAGGAAGAAAGGATTGGTAGTAAAATATTATTGAGATCTAAAAATCAGATCTATATTTAGAATCGCCTCTACACCTTTATAAATTGTGCCACCTGGAGAGTCAATATGCTATTCTCAGGTATCAATAGCATAGTGATTGATGCTATGCAGTCCAAACGGTCACAGACTTATTACATGGATTGAAGTGAAAATGTGAATGCAGTACTTTTTCAATTACTGTCACATGTTATGCAAAATTTGTCTTAATATTAAGGTGAGAAGTGAATAGGCTTGTTAAATTCAAGAAGAACAATTGTTATTACAACTTCCAGCGCTGCACATAATGCTGGAGTTATAGTTGCAGAAATGCAGTGTTTTTGTAATTCAATACATAGAAAAATATGAATAGTCATTCCCTTTTTTTTGATGAGACAGGGGACCAGCATGTTTTTGAGGGTAGAGGCATGGGTCTCCCCAAATTTCTGTCCAGGGCACAGCTGCTGCGGAGTCTGCCCCTGAGGGTAAGGATTTTGCCACAAGCTAGAGGCTTAATTTGGTATTCTGGAATATGTGTGTGTGTGTGTGTGTGTGTGTGTGTGTGTGTGTGTGTGTGTGTGGTAGTTCATAACTCTCTAGCAGACTGCAGTCAATTTTGGCTCATCAAGGATGCAAAAACTGTTTTGCAAGTGCTTAATACATGCCTGAGCCTTACTCAAGACACAAAGATAGGGTGATGTTCTCCAAGAGAACCATGATATAGATTTATAAGTATTCTGGTAGAGTGAGGACAGGTTTGTAAGAAGAAGGAAACACATCATAGAGTACAGTGAGTTGGCTGAGGAAGAGGCTGGAAGCAGGAAATTACTGAGGATCTTTGCCATAGGCCAAGCATGAAGTAGTATGGCCCCAATTTGAAAGGCCAGAATTGGAAGGACAAGTCAGGCAGGTGGCATGAGAGAAGAAACAGCATTAACTATAAAAGAAAAGCTACAAGGATGGTCAAGGATTGTGTCAACATGTCATACTCCAATGAGCGAGAGAATGGGAACATTGTCATAGAAAATCCAGGGATAATCTGAGCAATCTGAAGAAGGGAAGTGACAAGGCACAACAGGTAGCTGGAAATGCAGCAGCAAGGTGATAAAGGTGTACAGAGACAGAGACATAGAAAACAGATTTGGAACATTTCCATTTTGAAGCCAAAATAAAGGTATTGAGAAAAGTTCTACAAGCTATACAATTAAAGACTTTGATTTCATAGAAAATATATCCCGCTTATGCAAGATACAGACTGCGGGAAGACCCTACTATGGCTTGGCCTTTGTCAGTACCCTACTCTGGGTTGGCCCTTGTCTGGGCCTTGAGTACACAGTTCTCTTCATAGAACTTAGGAACACTTGAATAAATAAGTGGACTTGCACTTCCTGGCAGACCATAAATGGAACAATTAACAATCTTGAGTAGTCACACACTCACCCACCATATATACCAGGTGTGCTCAATGTGAGTGAACATTGGAATCATCTGGGGAACTTATGGTTGGGCTGGAGGATAAGTGAGGAAAACTACAACCCCTACTCCCACTGATTTTCATGTGAACCAAGGGATCAGAAACACTACCCAGATCTCCCTCTTGCCATACAAAGTAGGGCTGGCACTTGCCTTGACCAGTATTGTTCTTTGGTGGAATTTACAGTCCAGCCACCCTCTCTAGGTGAGCCTCCTACACATACGGCCACTTCACTAAGATAGTACAGAAGGGTGTGGGTGGCCAAAAGGAAGAGCAGCTGAAGAAGGAACAGAGAAGGAAGAGGAGAACAGGGAAACCCATGTCATGAAAATCAAGAGAGGAGACTTCTGGAAGTGAGTCTGCCATCAGTGTTAATGGAATGCTGTGGTAATTTAGAGTAGGTTAAGAGGCCTGGGAGTGTTGCACTGAGTTTTAGAACAGTAGTGTTATTGGAAGTCATTGTAGCTGTAAAATAAGTGAGGAAGTACAGACACATGCAATAGATTACCGTGAGCCTGCCAGATGAGCTTGGACTGATATACACAGTAGTGTCTTATGTAGAGCTCACCATTTTTAAAAACTGATTTTCAAGATTTGGTTTTACATGAAACAATTTAAAAGAATATTTTCTTGGAAAACTAGAAGATCTGACGATGCTGAAACTTACCTCCCTCTGACACCACTTGGCTGTCTACTTTGAGAATGTTGTGTGTGCTTTGCTCCACTCACTACATAGTGCTGATCCCAATAGTTACTCATTAGAGAGCTCACCTCTCTCATTCCCATGACCCCCCGACCCCTTGCATGGACTGAGGACTTTGATTTGATCCTAATGCCTGCCTGATGGTTTGTGTGTGTGTGTGTGTGTGTGTGTGTGTGTGTGAGAGAGAGAGAGAGAGAGAGAGAGAGAGAGAGAGAGAGAGAGAGGAAAAAACCTTGATTAGCATTGCAGGGGAGGGGCACAGGCAGAGGGGAAAATGGAATAAAGGAAAAGCTCAAAGTTTATTTGGGATCGGAAAGGAGAAAGAGAACCGATGAAGGTATACAGAGATTGTTTTCATGTGGGGGAGAGAATCAAAGATGAGATCCTGTTAATTTCAGTAAAACAAACTTATTACTGCAACTTTGGTGGAAGACACAGCATTAGAATCTAGTGATATTTAGAACAACCATAAAAGAAAGTAGTGAATAGAATATTTAAACTCAGGGGTAGAAAGCTGAGGAGAAGTTGCCTTGGGCAACTCTGAGTAAGGATTTCTGATGACTTATTTAGAAACAACTTTTTATTTTACTTGGAAGCAACCATTTCAAAGTACAAAATTCTATTTTGGAGCTTTTGAAGTCATCTTAAGTTATTTTAAAAGCAATCATTTTTCAAATATTTAATTTCAAGGGCATTAATAAATAAATTGCATAAAAGACATAAACATTTGAACATAGGTTGAAAAATTTTCTGTTCCATTATTTTTCCAATGAAGATATCCTTTTTATTAAGTTGCATAAAGAAATGGCTTAAAACATTTCTCCCAAAGTATTCAAATGTTGCATTTCAATGTCAATATTTGTGTTTAACTGAGCTCTTTCAGATAACATAAAAGCAATTTGTTTTTATTGAATGAAACAAATGTTTATTTCTTTCTTAGGGATTTTTTTTTTTTTGTTATTCAGGTCTATTTATTTTCAGAGATGGAAGACATTATATAAACTGAAATTGTGTTGCATCTAAATTATCTTTTATCAATTTGTTTTACACCACTTGTTTTTAATTGGCCCTGGCAGCTCCTGGGTTGCTCATGAGTGAATTTGTTTTGCTGATTTTAGTATTCGTAAATTGTTACATGAAGTCTGATGAGCATTACAAATTCTGAGTCTGTGGTTGCGAAGGGTCAGAAGAAAAACAAGAGGATGAAAAACAATCATATTGTTTTATTGAGGACTTTATGAATTAAGAAAATTGATGTTCTTACCAGAAATTCATTATATCTATTTTTTTCTACTTCTCAGACTTGTTTTTTTTTTAATAATCATACCACTTAATTATCTTCTTAAAGAGGGAATTTTTAAGTGATTTACAAGGAAATCTCACAAATGGTATGTACATTGCATAATTTGAGGGAAGCTGTACCCTGAGACTGGAAGGGGCCGATTAGTCGTCTTTCCTCTTGAATTCTGAACCAACTGAGAAATAGACACAAGGGGCAGACACTGTGAACAGAACACAGATATTGCTGTAGGGAATATTATTATGGATAAATTAGAATGTGGCTGCAATGTGGGCCAAAACGGATTTCCTGTTCTCATTCATATGTTTAGCTGGTAGGACTTTCATGGGAGATGGGCTGGGCTTCAGAGCGATACTCCTCTAAGCCATCTTCCTGAAAGATTTGTTTCAATCCATCCAGCTCAGGGAACCCACATGAGAGCCTTTACACATACAACAACTATTGTCCAGTGAAAATCAAAGCTCTGGGTGCAATACAGAAAAAAAGTTCCTCCTATTCAAAGCCAGTGAATAGGTTCCAGTACTTTTTTAAGTGTTTGGGTAACATTTCTGCTATAGCAGAAGTTCTCAATTTATGTCAGGAAGAATGTGAAGATGTGAACCGAAGGCTCTGCTTACACACTGGAAACTAAACTCCTATGTAGTTGAAGTAACTTTTATAATTAGGGATTAATCGCTCTGGCCTAAGTATTTTTTTTTTTTTTGTTTTGTTTTGTTTGTTTTAATTTTCTGATTCATTTGAAAATTTGCTAGAAGGAGGACAGTCAGATGTAAAGAGAGGCACTATTTCTTCACGTTGGATAGTTTTTTCACAGGTGGGAGAGGGTAATGTAGCATAGACGTGCAATTCCTTGTTCCTTTCTTCTCTTTGTTCCTCTATCCCCTCTCTTCTGTTTCCTTTCTGGGTTGCCCAGGCAGCTTGTTCATCTACTGCTCCTTAGGGCCAGAGCTCATTTCTGTGCTCTGCTATTTGGGTCATATTGCAATGAGACACTTTATTCTTTCTCTGATTGAATAGTGCCTGTGATTTTAAGAAAGTCAAAAACAAGAACATTTTACAAACCTATCTGTTGTGCTAGTGGTTACAGAAAGTACTCACTAATGATCATCAGCCAGCCTCAGAAATTCTGTATTCTAGTGGCTCCCCTGGCCTTGAAATGACCATCCTTTTAATCCTCTTCCACAGTCCACCAGAAAAACTACCACATTACCTGGAAAAAGCAAGGGAAAGGCAATCAGGGTAGTAGTCATCTTGGGGTAGTCGGGTGAGAATGGGTAAGGAGGAGAGTGAGAACATCTTATGGGTTCATGGAAGAGACTGTTAGATAATTGTAAGATGAATGAATATATGTTCATTTGATTGGTACTCTTTCTTTACAAATGTGATTTATACCTTTCAAAATATTTTATGGTTTGAAATTATAAAAGTAATTTCAGGACTCCAGATCAGATTTCTTGTTGGTTTCAGAGAGTATGAGTTGAAGAAAACTCATGATTGAATCATATGTGTTTAGCACATAATGCTGTATTAGGCAATACTCAAATGTCAGATGAATCCAACTAAAATTGTCTCCCACTCTCACCCCCTAAAGAAAAAGGAAAAATAGAAAATAATTTGTTGACTTATGTAACAAGGAAGGACAGATGTGTAGTTAATTTTGTGTCTGGCCACACTCATTATAACAATAATGCTAGTTCTCCCTCTCTCTCTCTCTCTCTGTCTGTCTCTGTCTCTTTCTGTCTGTCTCTGTCTCTCTCTCCCTTTTTCCCTTCTCACCTGTGTTTCTTTGCCTCTTGGCTTTGCCTGGTCCCTCTGACTCTTAGATAACTTCATCGCCCAGGCCAGGAAAAGTCACCTACCATCTGTTCTTACTATCTTCATAACTTAGGATCCTAGAAGAAAATAAATCACTTCTCCTGATAACCAAGGGTGGCTGCATACCTTATGAAGCCCCCCTTAGTTACTTTTCTCTCATTGCTGACACAAAATACCTGGCACCCCAAATTGAGGAAGGAAATGTTTACCTAGATCACAGCTTGTGGAGGCTTTAGTTCATAATCAGCTGGCTCCAAGGCAGGGTGAGTGGCATGGCAGAGGGGTAATGGTTCGAGATAGCAGAAGACCACAAAAGCACCAAGAGAAAAACAGACAGGAGTTTACAAGCAAATTTTCATCCCTTATATTGTAAGTGAGCTACCCACCCCTAGGGTGGGTGTAGCACTCACACCATCTCTGTGCGCTTCACTTGCACAAGGTGATTAGTATGTGTACAAAGTGAGGGCCCTGCCCCCTGCTGAATTAAAGTTATAAACTTCTCAAGTTGCCATAATGTATAAACCATTACAATTCACTCTTTGCCAACTTGGCAAGAGTACACATTTCTTTAAACAAGTTTCCAGATACAAAGACAGGCTTATTCTTATTATTTCACAACTTGAACATTATAATACAGGTTTAATAATCCTTAAGAACCAATATTAACTCTGTCAACATTATATTACATTAGAACCACAACATGAAGCCAGGTGTGGTGGCGCAGGCCTGTAATCCCAGAACCTCAACACTGGACTACCTTGAGATTTTTTCCGCCAGAATAATTAGTCCAGTGTCCTTAGTCCTAGTCTCAGGCAAAGTCTCTGAACACAAGCAAAATGGACACAAACTTTCTGTGAAGCCATAACACACATCACTGGGAGTTCAGCACACCATGCAGTCCTTTCCAGCAGAAACTGCTGAGCCTGGTCTTTAGCAGCAGGATTTCTGTCAGCCTTATAGTCTTCTGAACTCTGACCAGAACCTCCCATACAAAACAGCTAAGATGTCCCAGATTTGACCTTTCAAACAACATCCCAGGCCTTTCCAAACTTTTCCCATAGGCCACACCCAAAGAGCCTTGAACTTCATGGTCAGCTATAGTCCCAGCAATGACACCACTCCTGGTACCAAATTATGTCTTAGTTACTTTTCCCTGTTGCTGAGACAAAATATCTGACACCCAAAATTAAGGAATGAAAGGTTTATTTTCTTTTTAGCAAGGCAAGGGGCAGTGGTTCAAGGCAGCAGATGATAGCAAAAGTAGCAAGAATGAAAGGGCTGGGGATGCAAGCCTCTTTTCCTCCCTTATATTGTAAGCAGGCCACTGCCCCTCCCAAAGGTGTAAGAAGCATTCATAGCAGCTCTGTGCACAGTGTGGGGGTGTTCATAAAACGAAGCCCCCAGCCCCTGCTGAGTTAAAGTTCTGAACTTTTCAAGTTGACATAATTGTATTGATTATTACAGGGCCCTTTGTTAAAAAAGCAGGAGAAAATATTAAAGATACTAAGATAGGATTTTTTTTCCTCTTCCTTCCGTGTTTGCTTTGAATTTATCAAAGTGTTTTTATTTTTAATCTTTTTAAGTAAAGAAAACTTAAACATTTAAATTTGGAATATGAATCTCACCAGTCCAGGGCATGCGATTCAGTGTAGATATAAGAGCATTTAACTCACACATGGAATCATCCAAATCACACTTGGATTAAGAAATGTCTAGCAGATTAGCGGTGTGTGCTCCTGGTTGTGTCTCACTGAGTCACAAAGGCATGACCTCAGGACCTATATGTCATCCCTTATAACTGTCCTCCTCTGTGACTTTTTCCTTTCTCTTCTCCTCACCCACCATGAACTGAGTGGCTTTGCTTCACCATGACCTTCCTACATGATGCCCTTGGAGCTAGCTGGCTGTGGACTGAACTCCCCAAACTGTGAGCCAAGTGCTACTCAGCTTCCTTTGAGTTGTGAGTGTTAGGCGTAGTGTCTAGAAGTACCACTGAATAAAGGGAAGAAAAGGTATGACATCACTAGTCTTTTTCTTACTGTATCATCTCTTTTTTGTGTTGGAAGAAGTTCTGGCTTGAATGCAAAGTGTGACCTCTTGGAGCTATCAGTGTGCCCATTCACTTGGTTTTAAATGTAACACACTGATTCCTCCTTATTTTCAGTCTTCTGGATCTGCCACAAAAAGCAGGTCTCCTGCCCTTCTTGTGGTGCATCACGTGTTGCACTGTGTGCTGCATGTGCCTTTCCTTGGCTCACATACATGTCTTGCTGTTGGACTTCACATACAAAGAACGACTTCAAGATGAAATTGCTAAGAATTCTAAAATGACAGCAACGCAGTAATAAATCATGGGCATGGCCCTGCTAAGCACAGGGACTTTGTAGGTAACAGGTCACATGCGTGAAGTTAGGTGTGCTGGTATCCCCTACACAGATTCTGCTTGTCTCAGTTTGGGTCATTTGTCCTTGAACCTATCCAACAGCTCAGCTATATGTAGTCCTTCGATGGGTCAAGAGGGGCTCATATGTCCACAGCTGAAACTGAAAGCAGGGTGTCAGCATTGTCAGCAAAGAGTATTATAGCAATGCATCCTCCAAAGTGCTAAAATTGAGCAGACCAGTTAAGTTTCACTCAATCTGCCCTCTTCCAGCCTTCCTACCCTTTCATTTTCTGCCATTATCTTATTTTTTTATTTGTATGTATTGATTTATTTTTGTATTTAGTACAGGATCTACAGGGTCTCACTACCCAGATTGGACTCACAGTGATCCTCCTGTTTTTCAGCCTCAAGCGCTGGGATTACAGGCGGGCACCACCACGCCCAGTCTCAGTCACCTCCAGCCTGGGGGCAGGGCCAGTGCAGTAGGCTGGGGCTTGAACCCCTGGCTCTTCTGCCAGTATTTTAATTCTCAGATACACTTCACGTGGTAGTTTCAGTGGCTTCTTTTCAATTGTTCTTACGAATTCCAGGATACACCTGCACTTAATTTCTTCTTAAAATAGCTTTCTTTTTCTCCTGGAAAACTTTTACCAATTCTCTGTCAGCTCAAGTTCATTATTTTTTTTTTCCAGCAGAATAGTTGTGTAGATTGCAATTATTTACAGTTCTTCTGTTTTTGAGTCTCACCCCTTGCTGCTTTTACCCTATGATACTTATTTTCTTGTCCATCTCTTTTGCTGGCTCCTGGCTCCTTGAGAGGAGAGCTTTTCTTCAAAGCTCAGTGGAAAGCAAGTGATTGGATACAGGATGGGCCTTGGATACGTGTCTGTTGAATAAAGAAATGAAAAGCTGGTGCCATAAAATAGTGTTTTCAAGCCCCCTTAGCTAATATTAATCCTGCAACCTAAGAGAGTGCTTTCATAAATGAATCTTGCATTTAGGTATCAGTAGACTTTCCTTTCTCAAGCACTCTACTATCTGCTGCTGAGCAGAATGAAGCATCTTTTGGTTAAAGCTGAAAGAAAACCAATTAAAAGCAAAACTCAGAAAGGCAACATCTCAAATTTAGGTAAGTGTCTGAGAATCTATTTCCTAAGGTGAAGCACACTATCTGGGTGCTGGACGTTGGGCACTAGGCAGTCAGTCACAAAGAGACAGAGACAGAGCACGGTGTACTTCCTACTGTGTCCCCTGGGCAGACCAGCTGGCCTCTGGGCAACCCAGGAGCTGCACAAGTGCCGGCTATGAGACTGGCTGTTTATCACACTTTGTACTGATGTTCATCCTCATATAACTTCATGTTTGTAGCAGTGCTGTCTGGAGTAACGGGAAAACAAACAGTGTGATCCTGTACTTACCTTGAAATCCTCTTTCCCAACACTGCTTATTTAGAAGTTTCTTTCCAACACATAGAAAATTAAAGACCCATTGCTCAAAATTCTGTCTCCTCAAAATTTGCTCCAGGAAAGGAGCAGTCATGCAACCATGCAGGCAATTTGCTTGTGTTACAAAGCGGGGTTCACTGAGAGTCTGGAAGGCCCTCAGAAAGGGAGTGTGTGCAATTTCCAGGCCCCAGTGGGAAAAATAAAAATGGAACTAAATCGTACAAGAAGAAAGAGGCAAAAATAAAAATGACACAAATCAATAAAAAAATCAAATGAATTATACATAAGCTAATGGTATGAATGTGTGAATTACTCTGGAGAGTAAAACCAGAAAAGAAATATGACAGCTCACAATTGTGAAAGGAAACCTTTATTGTCCACATAGCTCTGTCTGCCTAGCAAAATCGCAATCCATTTTGTCCTACTGTTCTTTCAGTTTAATTTTTAAACTAGTTGTTCTCCAAGGAAATGATACATGTACAGATCATTTTATACCATTCTTAGAATACTGTTTTCTCTGGATGAATCACACTACAGCCTATTATTTTCAGTTTGGCATCACATTAAAGTGTAGAAGAATTAGGCTCCCTTTTTTGAGCTTATTTTCTATTACTCCATAATGATAGAAACCAGCTGATAAAAGAAATTCTTAAATATGAACTGAAATTGGAGTTTATAATGAAAGACCACCAGAATTTGGAAAACACAAAAATTGAGCAAGTCACATGTCTGTTCTTAGATTTCTAGTTCTGAACACAGGTTTGCTAGTTTATTGATTCATAAAATGTTTCCTATCCATCATATCTATAAGGATAGTGCAAATCATAATTAATGTACTACGTGAGCATTATATTTGATACAGTGCTGTATCTTTATAGAAAAATTAATCACTTAAATCACTGTTGAATTGAGATGTATGGTTGGGATACTTAAAAACTCTGTGTCTAATTATTATTTGCTGATTGTCCTAAATCTTGAAATGAATGTGACATCAGCTAATGACAGCTGATTCAGAGCCTCTTATAATTAATAGCTCTCAAGAGAAAAATGTATACTCAAGTAAGTTGTTATAAAGGGTAAGAGAATGAATATAAAAAACATTAGAGGTGCTAGAAAAAATAGACTGTTAATTGATAATAATGAATATGATTTTTCCACTTGAATGATATCAGTAACCTACCACTTCCCACAACCTCCTCAGATGAAGAAATTTAATTGTACTTGGAGATAACATATATTAAATGTGTGAGAGAAACAGGTGGTTAGAAATGTGTTAAACAACATGCTCATTACATTTATCCTATGCATTTTAAAACTTTGAGACATTAAATAATTTTATACATTTGAAGAAATCTGTGACTTTATTTATAGATTGGACATACTACAAATCCACAGTAGAAAACTCTGATTGACTTAAACTTGCTTTTAAACTTTTGATGCTTCATAACCAGAAAAAGGAATTCTTGGGGAAAAAATGTTGGGGTGGAAAACTGAATGCTGTAAGGCTTTTGGTATTTAGTATATATGGAATACATATGATCAACTGATTATTACAACATGGTCTTGCCATTAAATTTAGCATGTACATGAACACAAGCAATGAAATAAAGGGTCTCTGCTTTTCAGTTTGTCTAGCGTTTAGCCTGGTCTTTATGTTTTGGAATTCTGTAATGCAAGGATTTCCTTTATTCGTATAATCAGATATAAGTATTTTTGTTTCTGTGTCAAAAACATACTTAGAAGGAAGGTGAATTTCCTAATCCTACTTGGTTCTGCCTTATGTGTAATGCTTTTTTTTCAGGTATATTGACATTAATAGGAAAAAAAGCTGTCCAATTTAGAAAAATACCTAGTAAAACAAACTTAACATATAACTTCTTAAAGCTTATACAGTAATTAAAGTACATGTGATTCTCTGAGAGGAGGAAATGGTGCTGGACATTTGTCCTAACTGTTTAGAAAATGAAACCCTGGAATGGACTCACTGACCATAGAATGGAGGAATGGAGGAATGAGTTGCCCTAAGACAGTTTTATTTCTGCTTGAGAAGCTCATTTTTTTTCCCCTTCAAATGTGAGTTAAAACCTGAGCAGCGAGTGAGGAAAGGGACCCTACTTACTAACCAGGTCAGAAACCACCTGCTCTGGAGTCTTGTACGTAGGAGGGGCTTTGGAAGGAATGGTGGAGACGGACTGGTATACTAAAGAGCACAAAGTCAGGGGACAAACTGGGTGAGGCATACGGGACCCCATTCTTCCTGCTATGTTTTGAGTTAGTCTTTCATTTCATAGATTATTCTGTAATGTTTAAAGTCATTACATAACTGGTGGGTTAATCTATTGATTAATAATTAATTAATCAGTTAGTGGATGGTGAGGGCAAACCAGGGTCTGACCTGATGCAGAAACTGGAGGACCATTTGTTTGATATGAAGAAATTGAAGTGTTGCTTCCAAAATGTTCTTTCATTCAGTGGGATTTTTATGTCATAATTTTAGGACTTTCTCACATAACCATATCATCTAGATATACTGTGAACTCCTTTTAGTTTATTGCTACCCATTTTTGTTTCCTTAAGTAGCATCTTAAACATTTGTGTTTCTTTGATATTATTTTTATACTTGAGGATAATATTTGTGGTAGTGATTTGTGGCATTGTATTATTTGTGTGTATTCTTTTATCTTGAGCCTATGAAGTGACCTACCAGGGTGGGAGTGATAGCTATTGGTCTCAGGTGCAGTAAGTAAGGAGTTCATTGTTAAGAGAGAATTTTAAGACAATAATAAAAGCACATTGGTCCATTAAAAATCACCATCATGCTCTAGTAATTCTAAACAATTCCAGTAATAAAAATACAGTCCACCTACCTGTGAGGGCAAATGATCTCCTCTCCTCCAAATGGCTATTAGAAATGGATGCCAGGGAAATTAAGCCTACTTTATATTTTACATTTCATGTTTTCTTCTCCTGTTCTATAAATTTAAATTCTCTTATTTGAAAAAATTGAATAATTCAAAATTAGGAATTTATCCATGGAAATCTAAACTCAGTTTCTCAGTTTTTCTTCTTGGTTATTGAAGGAAAATCATCCATTTAATAAAAGGCAGTGGGCTTAAAGTAAATATTGAATTTTTTTGCTTATGGGAGGCAGCACTGTACAGCAGAATTTACTTTTGACTGTAAAACCCTCAGTTATCATGGCCTGCTGAAGATAAATTGAGTCACTTTGGGCAGGACAGTAGATCCCTGAACCTCAGTTTACCTCTTACACTCAGCCTGATGGACTTAAAGGACGTTAATAATGGAACAACTCAACGTGGTCAGTCCTCTGATTATGCTGACTTAAGGTGATGTTTAAATCTGCATTGAACAAATAATTACTAATTATGTCCTCTGGACCACACTATATTTAGAAAAATAAAAAGTAAGGATCACCAGCTTTTGGGCTGAGGAGATAATAGCTAAAGCACCTGCTTGGCAAGCACAAGTTCTGAGTTAGATGCCTGGTACAAAAAAAAAAAAAAATTTTACCAGTTTTTAAATACTGAACTTCGACCATTTAAAAATGGTCTCCCTCACACAGAAAATGTCTCTCACTTTCCTTGAAATCTACAATGGGACAGAATGGATTCCTTTATGATCCGGAAGTGTTCTAGCACAGGCAGTGCTACCTGCCCCGCCCCAAGGCATGAGGCCAGCCAACTGCAGATGCTTGATCCTCGGAGTGAACTTAGGTAATGAAAATTTTGCTACTCTTACGACCTCTGTGCCTTGCATGAAAAAAAAAAAGTCTCCTTTCTGTCTTGGAACCTTTCAGAATATGTGAAAGTATCTGGAATCTGTGGTGGACACAGCTGCATCTTTTCAGTTTCTCCTCTGGGCAATTTTAGACCCTGTTCTGAAGGAACATGAATGTCTGCTGCTTTTTTCCATTGTTGGAAAAGACTGGAATTTATTTATTCCTTTTTTATTCACTAAAAGAATGCTAGCTTAGGTTGTGTTAATGTTATCATTGGGACTGGATCTAGCAGGGAGCAAGTTCTCTGCCTTTGAAGAACTGGCCTTTTCGATGTGGGCTGGGTGGAGCAGAAAACACATGGAGCTAAGAGGTGCAGATGTAGTTTCCAGACTCATTCAGAGTTTTGGCACAATACACTTTTCATTCTAAACACTGAGCAGTGTAAGGGTGATGTACTTTTAGGGGTCAACAAGTTCATACAACATAACAGCAATATACTTTTAGGGGTCAAAAGTTCCTTTAAACATTACCAGATGTCACTTAGACCTAAAGTTTTGACTTAGCTGAGCATCCTGTCTGCTTTCTGGGTCAGGCAAAGCCCAATTCCCTGGGCCTGGCTCTTCTCACTTTCGTTACATCAGCATCATCAGAGACTTTTCGTCTGCATCTGCTTCCCAAAGCTGGCTGTACCTCAGAATCACAAGGAAGTCATGTAGGAAATTTCATGTAGGAAATCACTTATGGTCCTAGTTAAAAATACATGTGATAAACATACTTCTCTCTCTCTTTCACACACACACACACACACACACACACACACACACACACACACACTTCTAGACATACAGCATTACAATTCCTAGGAGTGAAACACCTAGGGAATGGGGAGTAGCCACAGCACTCCAGAAGATTTTGACCAAGCCAGCTGATCTCATTTTTACAAACCAGATTTTAGGAGTCATTTACTGCCAGAGTACTCTGTTCAGTGTGAGGTTTTCTTCATGCTTAGGATGTTACATGGTAAGATAAAGGGTACCAGAGGAGTGGGTTCCTCTGCTTACTGCTTTATTCTAGGTACCCTTACCCTTAGGCAAGCCCGCCTGGTGACATTTCCTTGCACACCATCTCCACGCCTGAGTCCCCGTGTTCTTCCAGCCTTTGCTTATAGCTTCAGAGTCCAATTCTCTTTCTTTCAGCTCTGTGTTACTTTAAGGCTTATTTGAATCTAACCCATGACAGGAGACTTCACCTCTGTGCCATCATGAGTCTCAGTTGTTTTCTTGGATTCCCCTAACCTTTGTCATTGGGCTGCTAACTTGTCACTTGTTTCATAGTAATGTGTGACCACAGGTCTAGTTCAACTGTTGGGTAGACTTTTAAATGACTGGTAGAAAGGATATATCTTCATAGCATCCCACGAATGACAAATGAAAAATGAGTAAAGCATATTTACCCGTACTCTTTAGAAACTAGTGCTGCTGCTTTGTAGTTCAGAAAACATTTTATGAATTCCGTGAAGACATACACCATACTCATCATACCCACCACAGCAGGGGCTCAGCATCTGGACATAGTATCTATAGTAATTTGTTGAACAAAATTGGAAAAAAGCCTATACTGTATTATTATCAAAAGCCTTTGATGTGCTTTTTGTTAATGATTTGGTGCCGGCTCTAATGTGAGGTTTGTAAAATTTCTCTTCCACTCTTGTGTTCTCATTATTCACTTTTTATCATAAGGTGGGATTTTAACCTGCCCCTTGACTTGCATTCAGGGGGAAGTAAAGTAACTTGAAGTACCCTGTTACTAAGATAATGTGTAAAACTAGAGGCTCCTGTATCGTGAGCATTCTATCAGCTCACAACACACACTCCATAAAGCTGATCTCGCCTATGCGGGCTTGTTTACTGTTAGAAGATTTAGGGCTGCCTTGAAGATCCTTGATGAACTACAGAAATCACTGTTCTATATTCTTTCCAAGCACACTAATTTCAATTCCTCTGATTTTAGTGTAGCTCATGTCTTATAACGTACTCTATCTTTACTGGATGTCATCTATCTCATAACTATCAGAAATAGCTTTTATCATGCTTGAAAGTAAACATTCCTCAATTCTTACAGTAAATTGTGTGGAAAAAAAACACTTGGAAATCAGTAGCCTTATGATCATTTTGGTGTCAACTCTTTGGTAACACATGCAACTCGTGAATGACAGCTAGACTTTCTTTACTTTGGTGGGGTATTTAGTGGGAGTAAAAAAGTGGTTCTTGGACATATATTTCAGTTTACATATATATATATATATATATATATATATATATATATATATATATATTCAGTTTACAATCAAATATATATATATTTGATTGTAAGTAGACTATTGAGATTTAGAGCTGAAAACACAAACCCTGAATACTGGGTGGGATTACAAGTGTGTGCAGTCACCCACAGTTGACCCTAGCATTCTGACTGGCAGCAACTAAAGGCTTCATTCATTAATGAAGCTGTGGAGGAGACTTGGAAGATCAAGACCTAAACAAAGATTCTAAGTGTTCGCAAAGAGAAAAATGCCTCTTATAGACCTCACATGAGGGTTCTGAGCCATTCTTAGAA
>PVKA01029443.1:0-28302 GCA_004027165.1 Ctenomys sociabilis
TGATCTGTAAATTCTTTGTTCTTCATTTTTGTCTTGGACAATTTTTATTGTTATATTCATTTAAGTTTGTAAATAATTTACTTACAATGTGCAATCTATTATTAAACTCATGCTATAATTCATTTCAGAAATATTTCTCTAAAATTCATTCTGTCTACATCTTATATCTTTCACATTTCAGTATTTGTCTACAATTTTTAATGATATATAATTATTGATTTTCAATAAAATTAATGAAAGAAATTCCAAAGATGGATAGATGGATGGGTACATGGAGACAAAAGAAGGAAGAGAGGGAAGGAAAAGAGAGGAAGAGGGACAGTAAAGGAAGGAAAGTAAGGAAAAAAGGGGGTAAAAATTTATGTTAAAAAGATTTAAGTGACATTTCCTTACATTACATATTTAAGGTTCTTACAGGTACACTGAAATGCTCATGTGTGAAATGACAGAGCAGATCGGCACAGAAGCAAGACAGCACTGGCACAGTCTTAAGAGCTGAAGGTACATGAGACAGACAAGAATACTCCTTAGAAGCACTGCTCTATTTTTCTTCAGGTGGAAATTTCTCCAACAGAGTAAGTTTGTAGCAATTCATCTACTTCCAAGAAAACTATTAAGGCAAATGGAAACAGTAAACAATAATGACTGGATTATAACTGCTGCATGGCTTGCCCTGGCACCCAGCCTTCACAGAAAACACATTAGGAGCCTTTGAAGGCACTCAGCAAACCAACTTGTGACTAGGGAAGCACCGACTTTCACATCTGTCCTGAACATGACTCTGGTACTGTCTTTCTGACTTTCATAGTAATAGGGATGCTGCATTCAGCTTCTCTTGATCTACGCAGGGAAGAGAATGGGATAGAGGAAGGGAGGGAGGAGGAAGAAGGGGGAGGGAGGAGGAAGAAGGGGGAGGGAGAGGAAGAAGGGGGAGGGAAAGAAAGGGAGGGAGGGGAGGGAAGGAAAGAGGGAGGGAGGAAAGAAGAGAGAGAGGAAAGAAGGGAGGGAAGGAGAGAGAGAGGAAAGGAGGGAGGGAGGGAGAGAAAGGTAAGGAAGGAGGGAGGCAGGGAGGAAGGGAAGAAAGAGAAAGGGAAAGAGAGGGAAGGAGGGAATGAGAGAGGAGGAAAGGAGGGAGGGAGTGAGGGAGAGAAGGAGGAAGGGAGGGAAAGACAGAGGGAGAGAGGGAGGGAAGGAGGGAAGGAAGGAAGGAGGGAGAGAGGCAGCATCAAGAGGCAAATGAAGTGCTGTGGGACTCTCAGATGATGGAGTTCACATTAGTTTCATTAGTATTTTCTCAAAAAAGAACCAATGTAAGTTAAAAATGTGACATCCTTGTTGAAATCTGCATAACCCACTTACCTTATTATCCAGTTTTCTAGCTTCCATTTCAAACAAGACAACTCTATTATCCTTTATTTCTTCTGCTGAAATCTATGAGTAATTGAGGTAAACGAAAGAAAATGCTTTAGGGATTCTGATACATTCACAAACTAAGTATTTTTAAAAAATATAATAGTGTATAAACTCTATACTTAAATGAATTCTAAAACATTAGTAAGAAAATGGTACTACTAAGAAAGATTTATCGTTTGATCCCCTTCCCGCCTAAGAAGGGCCAATCTCTCTACTTCCATTCTTTCACTTTGCTCCTTATTTACACTTTGGGTTTCTCCCGTAAGAGAAACCATGCAATGTACAAACTCGTGTGTCTCTTTGATTTCACTAAACGTTATGCACCAACTCCACACAAGGAATGCGAACACCATGTACTACAAATGTGTATTAATAAAAAAACAAAGAAAGGAAGGAAAAAGAAAAAAAGAGATTCTTCTTGAATTGAGCAATGTCCAGTCTTGTAAAGTATTGCACTATGGAAGTTTTTGCTAAAGAAGTATTTCATTTGGGTTAGAAAACATCCTACACAAAGTGGAACAAGTTCATCAACTATTTACAATATCATAAATTTTACATAAGCCACAATTAAGATTAAAATGTTGTGCTGCAGTTTATGCAAAATCCTCTAGTCCAATTTTTATATTTCCCAACACTTTTGATTTTGATTTCTGGTCTTTTTTTCATTTTGTTTTGTTTAATCAGGATTGTTTTAATTACTGAAGAAAACCCTGCAGGTAATAGTCAGCCAATCAGAGATAAACCTAAAGAATGCTGACTTTTCCCCTTCTCCTTTCCTCCCCTCCACCAATCCTATTCTCCAAAACAAAGCACTCAGAATTCAATGGATCTTTTTCTGGACTGTGTAGTTAAACAATGAACTTCTGAAGTCTGTATAAGAAGCTGGAACAAAGGAGGAAGAGGAGAGAGAGAAGGGAAGGGTATTTGTAGTGTGTGCACTTGTACATGTATACACACAAACACAACATACACACATTATACAGCTCATATAAAATTTTAAAACCGAAAGAGATGGTGCCACAATGCTCCATAATATGTATCCTGGTTCTTTTATATTTACTATAATGTTCCCTTAACCTTTCTCCATGTGAATACATTAAATTCTGCCTCAATCCAATGGCTGTTGATTTTTCAGTTTGAATTATTCTATTCTCCCTACTGCTAATATTTGTGACAATTTGTTATCACACACATACTTTAGCGAGTATCCCTGTGTATTTCTCACACTTAGCAAACATTTCTGTAGGACAAATAACAGACATTGCAACTGTGCAGCCCTTTGTGCACGCGCACGGTCCTCCTTTTCGTAGTCTTTGATGTTTGGTAAAAAATTGCTCGCCCAGATGTGTGTGCTCAATGTCCTTAACCTCCTCACTTCAACACTAGTTTTTGTGACTGTAAACAGCTTTGCTGATCTAGCAGGTGATAAATTACACACTCCTAAGTTGTTAATAAGCTACAACATCTTTCCCTGGATCTTTTTTGGTTATTTATGTTCTCAAATTTTTCTCTTCATAACCTATTTATTATTTATAATATTCATACTGACTTTAATAATCCCTTATAAATACTATTCCTTTACAATATAAATTAGGTTTTTTTTATTTTCTTCTTCACTGTGCATAATGATTTTTGCCAAATAAAAGTTTAAAATTTTTATATAGTCAAAAAGGAAAGATTGCCGGGGAGATGGTTCAGTGGAATAAGCGCTTCCCTCACAAGCACAAGGGCCTGAGTTCAATCCCTGGTTCTGCAAAATAAATAAATAGAATTTTAAAGCCGGGTGTGGTGGCGCATGCCTGTAATCCCAGCACTCGGGAGGCTGAGGCAGGTGGATTGTTGTGAGTTCGAGACCAGCCTGAGCTACAAAGTGAGCTCAAGGCCAGCCTGAACTGCATAGTGAGACCCTGTCTCAAAAAGACAAAAAAAAAAGGAAAGATTTATCATTTTCTATTTTTCCCTAAGATAGCAAGTCTGTATTATGCAATTTACTTTTTAAATACTGTTGTCCAAACTGGATCCTTACTATTGCCTGGGAAACTCAGAGCCCTGGAAGACTAAAATATGCCTGCTGAACAAAAATGTAGCTCCCTATACACTGAGAAGCTTGAATAAATCAGACCTAGTGAACTCTACAAACTGAAACATTAGATCAGTGTTTTTCACTCAATGCAGCTGAACTATTCTGTGTGAAAACAAATGCAAAGTTATGTCCCAAAGCAATTAAGCTAACTACTGATAATCATCTGTCCCATAAAAGTCACTCTCCCTGGAGTGAAACCTTCTCAGGTCTCAGGTCTAGAATCTAACCTAGAACCAAACAACTGCTCAGATAAATGTTCCTGATAACTACAAAAACCCTTAAATGCAGCTCTCACTCAAGCAGCCAGGTTTCCATTCTCAGAGGTAGTTACCATTAGAACTGGTCTAATATGTAGCTACCTGGACAGAAACTTTTGAAGATACCATATTCAAAGTATGTCAATGTGTAACTAGAAGTCTACATTACAATAAGGCTCATGTTCATTTGCTCAGGGTCAGGGGTCAACAATGGAAAATCTGGGTTGAAGAACAGACAGAACACAAGAATGCAAAATGATGGTGAAGACTATAGATTCAATGGTCATGTTATAATATGATATCAATTCAGAATGAAACCCATTACAGAAAGTTTCTGTGTGTTGAGAGGACTATTTCCTTTGTAGATAGCCAAAACGATCCATTCAGAGTGTTAAGCAGGTTCTTTCTAACTTGGGGACAAACAATTTCATGGAAGAGAGGCAAGTATCACTAAGGTGCACTTGACCTCCACAGGCAACTTAAAAGAATGAAATAAGAGATTCCCAAACTGCCATTTAAATATTGTACGTGCATGAATTCAGCAAAATAATCCAATATAGTCTATTAGTCCATAATAGTCGTGTGTTATCCATAGGACTGGCAATGTCAGAAGTTGTTAACTTGAGCCTTTCACAGCTCAGCATATTAATATGGCTTTACTTTTAATATCTCATTTCTATACTTTTCTGCTGGCAATGGAATACCCATCTCTGACAAAACTAAACAAAAAAAAGGGGACATAAATGAACCATTTTATATCTGTATATACAAAATAGGATAGATATATAGCTATTTTCTCTTAATTCAATGAGAAGAAAGATTTGCACTAATAGTGTTTGGACAGGATATCATGTCTGCCTCTTATACTATGAATAACCACTACGAAGACAACAATATGCAATGTTAATTACTGAAACTGTGCTACTAATTGGCTCTGAAACTGTCTCATTGCTATTTGTTTCTCAATAAAATTAATTTTTAAAAAAGATTCCCAAGCTGTATTTTTCTCCCTTTTTTTTGGCACAGTACATTTTCCACTGATGACTACTGTAAGGCAAAGGTGGGTGGAAGCCAACACTCAAGATCAAATGATAAAGCATGACACAAAATATCTGTCTAGTTTGTATAGTTTCAGGACATCCAATTATGCTACATCTTTTGGGGAGAAAGACATACCGTAATGCTCCCTTTCCCAGCAGGTTTGCCATTTTTAAGCACCAGTGGTCGAGTTAGCTTCTTACTGGAAACAATCTGTTAAAATTTGGAAATAACACATTTTACTTCAAGCTATAAGTTTGTAAAATGAGTAATTTCCTAAAAAGAAGAGTATAAAGTTCACATAAAGTCATTAGAAATACAACCATTAAGTCCATATTTTAAAGATTTAGACAACATATAACATTAAAAATATATTTACACATTTAAAAGTGGAAAACTTTAGGGGGCTGGGGAGATGACTCAGTAGAATAAATGCTTGCCTAGCAAGTGCAAGCGCCTGAGTTTAATCCCCAGTTCTGCTAAAATAATAATAATAAATAAAACTGGCAAACTTCCAAAATTCCTACCCTTGAAGAAGAAATCTCCCTATCCACTGGTTTCTTTACTCATTCTTTACCTCAAAATTTGACTTCTTTCTTATAATGAAAAAAGAAGACTAGATTCCCATGCACAACATCAAAGCCACAACCCCTCTAGGTAAATTGTGGACATCAGAAAACTCCACAAATGAGATTTAATTTTTCTTTTTTTTTTTTTTTTTTGGAGGAACCGGAGATTGAACTCAGGCCCTTGTGCTTGCCTGGGAAGCACTTATTCCACTGCGCCATCTCCCCAGCCCCAAGATTTAATTTTTCAAGTAACATACAACTTTGATATTTTACTTCCACAAAATGCCATATTTCTGAAGTAAAAGAATGTATATTTGAAGGGGCCAGGGAGATGGCTCAGTAGAATAAGCACTTCCCCGGGAAGCGCAAAGGTCTGAGTTCCGCCAAAAAAAAGAATATATCTTTGAAGGATATCATGAATGATATTATATCATTATAAAGATATATCCTTTAAATGGATATATCATTCAAATTCATTAGACTTAAAATACATTCAGCTACCTTGATATTTCCCCAAAAACTTCAATGTTCTCTTTAATACTAATTAGAAAGTTTTACCAATCTGATTAATTTCATACTATTCTTTGAGACACAGAAAATACTGTGTTACCTAATAAACAAAAAATAAACTCATAAAAGACAAGTTTCAAATGACAAATGTCACTCTTTGAAAAAGGGTAACTTCTCCCTTCTGATGCCTCTCAATTTATACAAATGGTCATGATTTCCTTTGATAAGCTAAGTGCAACATCTGACCTAGAAGCAAAATATGAGCCTCTAGCCAGCCCTCCCCTGACCAAGCACATCATTTATTGAGAAGGCAGAAAACATGTTAACTATAATAAAACACAGTGAGAAGCAGCAGACAGTGCCAAAGTGAGCTCCAAAAAAATGGCTCTAAACTAGCCTTGTGGTCAGAGAAGGTTTCTGGGGGAAGTGAGGTTTACACAGCTTAGGTAGAGGAAGAGCAGGCCACATAACAGGGTGTGGTTAGGGGCCTGCGGTACCAGTAATGGTAGTTGCAGCACCAGAGATGTTACTATTACTTCAATAGGACTGATGAGTTAAAAATAATAAAATTACACTGAACTCTATGAGGACACAGGTACTGAGATGCCCAATTAAGCACTCCTGACTCAAAAGAACAAAGTTTGCCAGAGACACATGATCCTTGCCCTTAGGAAAGCAAGATAAATTTTATAATGCTCAAGCCACCTGTACAAATATATAAACTCAGTTTAAGTGACTAATGCTTCACAACTTTAAAATTTATTCTAATGAACACTTATCAAAACCACCTATTCTGGGGTCTAATTTTAGATGAAAACAATATAATGGTTACTCATACTCACTTGTCCAAGGGTACATTCACATTCTCCTAAGAAGTCATCATCACTCAGGTCAACGGTCTTATTGTCAATGTCATAAATCCCAAATTTCAATTTCTGAACTATTTCAAAGTAGTAATCAATGATGAATGTCTTGGAAAATTGGGGATTCAAACAGTTCTTAATCCTTTCAGTGCGGTCAACCTATATCATCCCCAAAAACAAATTTTAAAAAAAGGTTTCTTCAGATCAAAGAAGCACTAGATTTTTAACACTACATTATGTACAAAATATAATTAATTATGGCATAAAACTAAAGACTATTTCTGTATGTATATGAATAATTCCACAGCCAAGGAAAACTCACCCCCAAAAATCACATGAATAGATGTTATTATTCTTCACACTTTAAAAGAACTCTTCACTGTCAAAAGAGACTACTTTTCACCTAAAGTATATATTACCTCGTACCACTGCTGACCACTCGTGTTCAAAAACAACACACACAGAGGGTCCGACTTCGATGTTACATCAAAATCCAGAAGGCTGCTACAAGAAATATTCAGCTCCACCTTCGTGACGCATTGTGCAGCCATCTCTTGAGCTGTGAGAAAAACCAATGAGATCAGAAAGCAAATGACATGGTGGCTTTAAGAACCATTTCTAATGGAACTCGCTCAACTCTCGAGCTTTGTTAGGAAAGGCACACAGAGTAAATACTACAGTGAGATAGGTTCGGGGTATCTACTAGCTGATCTTAGCAACACTGATTTATTATCTTGTTGAGACAAAACTCTTTACTGTACAGTAGTGAATATAGCTTTTAAGATGTCGATGCATACTAATCTTTTCACCTTACTATATATTTTACTGCTCAGGAAAAATCCTAACATTGAGTATTCACTTAAATAATGCAATAAAAGAGGTTAAGCTATCACCTTAATCTCATTTTTATTCATTCATTTAATGAGACACTGGGTGGGATATTTTCTGTTTTCAAATAATTTTGGCTAAGACCCAACTAACTGTGGGGAAGAAATGACCCATATAGTCCCATCCTCTATTCCTATTCCCGCACTGTAGAAACGACTCTCAATCTGGGTTGCTTTGTTGGAATTGCCTCTGGGAGCTCTCAGAACTACTGAGGTCAATGCCCAACACAAACAAAATTTAATTAAATTGGGTTAGGGTGAAACTTGGGCACCAGTTCCTTAGATGAGCAGATGAAGATGACAAAGCACACTACAAACAGCATCCACCCACTTGCTATGGCCCATCTTCTCCCCATAACTTGTTAAGAGATACCAGGGTTAACCTGTCACAGACCCCTCTCCTTCCCAACCCCTAAACAATACATGAAAAGGCCCAGAAATAAGGCCTGTGATGGAGGCTGATCTTGAGAAGAGATTCAGTATTTATGGTGAGCTGCTTTCCTCCCCACAAGAGGATGCAGCTGTCACTAAAAAGGGGAACAACTCATACCTTAATGGAAACTTTTCAATTACTCCAATGGGCTCAGAAAAGCACCTATTCCCAATGTATGTTAAAAATCAATGTAGTACTAGCAGTTAAGATCCCTAAATGTGAGGTGGAGTGGTACTGTGTGCCTCTAAATCCAGCTACTCAGGAAGTTGAGGCAGACTGTAAATTTCATACCAGCCCCAGCACCTTAGTAAGGTTCTTTCAAAATAAAAGTTTTCTGAAAGGAGAAAAAGGCTTGGGTTGTAGCTCAGTGGTAGAGTTATTTCCTAGAATGAATAAGGTCAGGGGTTTGATCTTCAGCACCACAAGGGGAAGAAAAGGTTAAGTGGTAAAATACACAGGTCTGGCAAATGGACAAAAGATACCAAGACAAAGAGAAGCCAACAAGGCAGTCAGGGGGTAACAGCAAGGGTGAAACTTACACAGCCTGAGGGCTAGTTCTAAAGGATTCAACTGAAGCAAGCTTTGAGACACAGCACAGAATCAGAAAAGTTCCAGACCTTAGAAGGCACAGTGAGGACACTCCTTACAGGTCCAAAAGGTGACATGAAGAGGAACACAAGGCTGACAGGCCCAAGGAGAAAGTGTAGTGTCCTGAGAGCCAGTCTCCAGGAGTAGGTGGGTGGGTAACAAGGGTCTACTGCAACAAACCAGAGACAATGGGAAAAACTGGGCTATTTAAAATGTCACTTATCAAATCTCTTCGAATTGAACAGTGTCCTACATGGTACAGTGCTGTAACATCATTCCAAAAAAGATCTCTTTATCAAGACATAGGCAAGATATAGAATTCCATATCAAAATCAGCAGTCTTCCTGCCATAAAATTTAGAAGATCAGTCTTCTCTTTTGAGAAGTCCAATTATTTGTATTACTAGTATTAATATAACGAAGACTTTTCTTGTCTTATTAAAAAATGAAAATATGAAAGTGCTAAAAACAAAGCAAGAAGTGCTAACAAAAAAAAAAAAAAAAGGTAGAAAAACCACAAGCACAAAGAAGATAGTACAGTTTGGGAATATCCACACCCATGAAATCTCTGACACACTGCCAGAGCCCCTGTCTGAAATCTGTGTGTCCTTATTCTCCTCTTCTCCATCTCTTACTAGTACTTGCCTCTTCCTCTTCCTGGCCTGGAAACTGAGCATCACTTAAGGCTGCCCATATCCGGTCCTCGTACCTCAGCTGTCCCTGATGTCCTCTCAAGGCTTCACGCCTTGGGCTGTCATACAGCACAATATCACCAAATCTGTACCCCTTTTATACAATTCTATCTTTTCCCTTTTTTACACCTGTTCATTGCTAGAGAATCCCTCTTTTTGATTTGCTCCTTTCTGGTCAGTTATCTCTATCACAGGTTCCAGAGTGGGACTGCCTGAATTTTCATCTGGATTGTACCCCTTAATGTGTAATCTCAGAAAGGTCCTTAATCTGCTTTCTACTTTTCTCCTCTACAAAAAGAAAATGACCATTCCTACCTCAAAGAGTAGTTGTAGGAACTAGACAAATTAATATATTTAAATGGGATCTATAAACATGGAAATTATTATTACTATTATTTTAGCAGTAGCTGCCTCTAGGATTTAATCTTCTTTATCCCTTGTTTCATATTTTTGCAACATTCCATGGTGCTTTTCCTGGTTATGCCAATTCACATCAAGTTGCTTCTTGGAATTCTTGCTGTAACCCACTATAGTGTTAGGACTCTAGCCCCCTACGAGAAATCTCCTTTGGAGTAATGCACACCTGAGCTCAGTCCTGCATCTGGTGCTAGCTGTGAAACCACAGAGATGTGACTTCAGCTACTGAGCTGGGCTTTCCTCATCAGAAAAACTGGAGATGTTACAAGTACATGTTTCAATCTAGCATGTGCCAGTCACCTCAGTTTTCCCTCCTAATACAGAGTCAGTGGAATAAATGACAGCTGTATGATTATTTTTCTTTTGCATAAGGTAGTTGAGAGTCTTGGATGATACATATCACTAGTGGATACAAAATGAACAAGCATTGTTAAAAACTCCCCAAGAACACAAGAAGAGAATTCTGTACTAACCCATCAGAAAAGTCTTTTATTTCTGAGGATGGGGAGAACTTAACTGAAAAAGCACATTTTATGTGCTCTCACTGGATCTTCTAAATTTTATGGCAGGAAGACTGCTGATTTTGATATGGAATTCTGTATCTTGCCTATGTCTTGATAAAGAGATCTTTTTGGAAAGAGGGACAACATACCGCAGCAGAGCATCATTTCTTCTCCTAAAAATGCTCAAACAAAAGCTACAAAAACAACGTGCTGGGCACAGCAGTTTATTCAGCATATTGCTGACAGCTAGATTACTACGCTGTTGCCATGAAGCAAATTCCCTCTATGGGCAGCAGCATCCCTGCAAATGACTGGAGCCTATTTTTTACTTAGAAACCAACTATGACTTAATGGCAATTGGAAGAAATCACATAAACAGCCAGGTCTAGAACTGTAATAGCAACATTCGTAGAGCTGCTCCTACTTTTCTAGAAATTATCCAGTACATAAAATGCAATGTTTTAAAAGAGAAATAAGGGGGTAGATCAGTGAAATACTGAGCTATAATAGGCAAGGCCCTGGCTTGATCTCCAGCACTGTAGATAATAATGACAATAACAGTAATAAAAGACCATTAAGATAATTCATGTATAAATCCAGATGACAGAAAATAAATGCTGTATACCGTTTGAGTATGATTTGCCTGAGATAAGAACTAGCCAGAAGAATATGTGAGCAGTTAAAGAATGAGTCAATGCATTTCACTCCCCAAAGATAGGACAGTGGAAGGAAAAACAGAAGTAGTCACTAAACTGGACAACAGCTTCTGTAATACTGGAACAACTCTCCTCAAAAGGAAATAACCCATAGAAAAACTAACCCTATCAAGCCTCCCAGTCATCCTTCTTGAATCAGCGTTACGACACTGATTTAAAACATTGAAAAAGTAAGGCTTAATAGTTAAAGTGGAGTCTAATAAGTAAAACTGAAAGCATATAATCACCAACATGTATTGACTGAATATCCCAAAGTCTTACCTGTTTCCTGTTTTCTCATCCCACCTTAAAACAACTCAGATTTTTTCAGTAAGGCTGCATGGAGATTCCACCTGCTGTAACCCCAAATCTTGCTCTAACAAGGAAGTGCAGAGCACTCGCTTGGCCCACAGTCTCATCACTACTTCAGATCTTCCATGTCCATCACCCCAACACCCATCTCCCGTGACAGCATCATTTCCTCACTACTAATTCTCACTACTGGCTACCTAGGCCTACTCGAGTCCTACGAGCAAAAGCTGGCATTCTTGGCTGGGCCCATATCTGTCTCTAGCCTAGCCGAGCAGCTGCATCCACCTCTCAAAGTCCTTCACAGCGCCCACTTCAACTGACAGCTGCTCAGGAGAGCCGATGCTGATATCCTCGAAGTCTGCTGGCACTGTTCCCCATACTGTCACTTTTATGTGTGGCTCCTCATAATTTCTAACAACTGCTAGCTGAGTGACTAAGATTCACTGCTTCCTCCAGTCTTCCAGAAGCATGAGGCATGCTGTACTCAGAGCAGGAAAGGCACTAGCTTTGAAGCCAATGTGCAGAGTACAGATCTCTTTCCCACCATTTACTGCAATGAATCACCCTTCCCATGTGAACCACCTGAACTTTAATTTCCCCATTTACAAAGCACCTTAAATTTTAAAAAAAACACCTTATAGGAATGCTTGTAGGATACTCTGCACATATGAGACATAACATGGTCTGTAGCAACTATTTTACTAACTTCCCAAATATTTTTACTCATGTCTCGGTACAGGTCACTGTAAGACAAAAAGTGGTAAGACATAAAGCATCTTTTTCTTGAAGAATTTCTTGGAATAATAATAAAAGGACCTTTGAAATTTACACAATATCAATTGGTCAACATTGACTACAGAAATTTTCCTAAATCTTCTCAGAAGCTCTGTTTACCTGAGCTACTGTTTGTTCCATGTTGGTGCATGAGCAGGGGAGCTCTGACCAGTACCAGTGACTCATCTGTACTCACACAACTGGCAGGAAGAAAGCATGCCAATCTACTACCATGCCTTTAGGAAACATCCATCAGCCTTCCGCTACAAAATGAAGAAATCAGTGATAAAGGAAAAAATCCTAAGATGCCCTAAATTTATAAGCCTAAGAATGGAGAAAGAAATAAGAGATACTAATAAGCTAAGACTTGGGCCAAACCAGTAACCAAGTGGTACACATTCCTTCAGGTTTGTTGAAGTCCTGTCTCACAGCCTGAGAGTGTGATCCTTAGGACTACTGCTTTTGACTTACAACCCCAAGGCAAGCAGCAACATGGACTTCTTCTCACTGACAGCCCTCCTCTCCCCAAACTCTCTTCATTCCCAGTCTCCAGACCGTTTATCTACAGCCAACGGAGGTTCAACGTAAGTAATTAATTCATGCTTCCTCCCCTCACAGTTTTCATCAGGAAGTACTATGGCCTTTCGGACCCCGCAGACTCTTTTCCAACTGCTCCCTAGCCTTACTGCTGGTGGCTCAGGGAGGCTGTTCTCACACTGGTGCTCTCAGTGGTCTCTGGTGCTGCAGGAGCTCAAATTTTGGGCTTCACACATAAAAGTGTTTCACTACAGAGCTGTACCTCCATCACCTAGGAGCAGGCTCTTCTATCTGACTAGCTTCTTCTGCGGCTCAGTTAATCCTATATTCAGAGATCTCCTAGTCTGAAGAATTTCTATTTGTTTCTGGTTCTAAAACCATGACTCACTAACTGCTGTCCCAGTGTACCCAAACATGACCACTGCTGAAAACAAGCCAGGGTAACCTTGAGGCATCTGACAAAGGGCCAGCAAAATCAGCAGCAAACATTCCAGCCTGTATTTCTTAGGTTTTATTGCTTAGAACAATAAAAGGTGTTACCTTCAAAAAAATGCAGAAGGGTAATATCTTATCGCCATAAATCTAAGAGCTGCTACACCATTGTTTCCTTGAAGACAGTGGTAACATGATAAATCAATAGCTAATCCTTCATTTATTGGACACCTTCTAGGTATTTTAACACAACAGAGGAGAAGATGAAAGCAAAACAAATACCTAGTTCTCTGTATCTAGTTAGAAACAAAGTTGGAGGTTAAGTCAGAGAGGAGGGAGGGAGAGGAAGAGGGAAGAGAATATAAAAAGTGAGTATAAAAAGTCAATATAAAACTGGCTTAGGAAGTGGTACCAAAGGACTAAGGAAATTAAGAAAATGTATATAAGGATGTATATAAGAACCAAAGGAGTAAAAGGAGAAAGCTCTGCAACATGGCCTCCACCTCCCACTATCAAAAAAGCTCTATATGAAAAACAAAAATCTATATACTTTCCCACTAGTTAGATACCTTTGCCTAAAATTTTGATTAAATTCTCAGATGATCTGAAAGAATAAATCTCTTCAAAAAACAACATGTAGAGTCTATTAGGTAGCTGCAGCATAAAAAGGACTCCATGGCAACCAAAGGAATCAGATTCTGGAAACCACTAAAAAGAAAAGGTTCCAGGAGCTAGAAGGCAGCTTAGTGGCAGAGCAATCCCATCCAAAAGAAGTTTCCAGATTGCTGAACGACTGAGTTAAATCTAAATCATGATACTTTTGCTGGCTTTTTGACAGAGAATTGGGGAAAGTAAGGCAATATAAAAGTAGTGAGCCTAGATCATTCTTACTTTAAAAATAAGAATAATTTATAATTTTACCATGGCCTTAAGGCTATAAAATCAGCAATCAACTTAGGCTCCTTCCTTAATTTCTCTAGTAAAGTCCTGAAGATGTAGTACTCTCTTCTCCGATTCACAGCAGACTGCTGAAATGGCTCAATATGTATTTCAGGTTATATGGACTTTCAAGCCTATCAAAGACCCATAAGTTCATGAAGTGAGATATTAAAAGTCAGAAGCAGTGACCTCATCTTAGTATTGTCTCACTTTACAAAGCACGCATCAGGGCAAAGTTGGGGATGAAGAACATCATTACAAAATGAAAAAATTTTTCTCCCTCAAAAAAAAAAAAAAAAAACAGAATTGCTTCCCATCACTAAAAACCCCAGGACACTTGGTTGAAAAGTTTTAAAATTACAAGATCTCAGTAAAGCTGCTGGCCACCTATGCAGCAGGCACTCTGCACAACAAATCAATCTGCTGAGACCTTAGGCCCATCAAATGCTTTAAGAATGCTCTACCTTCTGCAAGCTCCTGGATACCATCCGAACTTCTCCCTGTTCTAGTGTCTCAGTCACTACCTCACTTTGGAGACAAAATACTAGATACCAAGTGTTAAAAGCAGAAAAGGTATATTTTATCTTATTTTTTGTATTTGGTACAGGGTCTGTAGGGTCTCACTATATAGATCAGACTTGTAGTGATTCTCCTGTTTGCAGCCTCTCAAGTGCTAAGATTACAGGTGCACCACCAGGCCTAGTCTCAATTCCTGTCTCGGTGTGCCCTGGGGGCAGGGCTGGCATGGCACGACCCTGGCCTCTGCATTCTGCCTAAAGCAGCTGGCCCTAAAAAGTGTATTTTAGCTCAGTTTTTAGAGTTTCATTCCATTGTCAGATGGTTCTAAGGCATGGTGGCATGTCAGAGGGACAGGGCAAAAAAATAAGTCATGGCTTGGCAGGCAGGAAGCAGTAAGTGACAAGCCTTCCTTTCCCCTTTCCATTCCATAAGCCTATTGGTTGCTGCGCCCCACACTCAGGGTAGGGCTTCCCATCATCCACAACTAGAGGTATGCTAAATTCATCAATGGATTAATCCAATTGTCACATCCACAGTCCAGTGTCACATACTCGACCCAGCCATCTTCAAAAACCCCACCTACTAAAACATGAAGTTCTAAGAAGACTTCTAGATGGAAGCTGTAACGCCTAGTACCCACCGCCTTCTACCACTAAGCACATGCTTCCCTAAATGTGGCTCCCTTTCCCCCGTTCTCAGCTGGACATACACAACACTTAACTGGGCAAGGATGGCTATTTCAGGTTTTGTCACTGTGTAAACCTCTCTAGTTTATGCTGAACAAAGATAGGAAAACTGCATCAGTTTAAGACTGCAACTATGACTTTATCCTTAACATTTACAACTTTGTAGGACACACAATGTGGCTCACTGTAGAGCTCAGACTTAGCATTCCCAGAACAATGATTAAATAAATGTAACAGTCTGTACACGGTACTGAGAATGTTGAGATGTTTACACATTTTTTGAGTTCAAGAATAGTTGTCATGGTTGCTTAGCATACACATTTCAACTTCTTTTAAGTTTCTGGTAAACTCCTTTATAGTTTCTAATTACAAACAGTTCAATACTATTTACTCAAGACTCATTCAGCAAATATATATGAATCACAAGCTATGTGCCAGGCACTATTCTAAGGTGCTAGGGCACCAACAATGAATAAAACTGATGAACCTCCCTGCCTTTAAGAGGGTACACTACAGACAGACAATAAGGATTAAAAGAAAAAAAGTACTGTATCAGGTAGCACTAAGGAGGAAAAGTAGGAAAAGGGAACAAACAATATTGAAGTTGGAGTGCTAAATTTTAGATATTTTATAAACTTTTAACACCAACACCAGGATACTTGTAGTTTTTATTTTCACCCTAAGAAATTCTGATCCCTAAACAGATAGAAATGTAGACCAACAAGCTTCTACTTACATTCTCAAGATATCTAATTTATATTTAATATCAACTGAAAGTCTAAAAGTACAGTTTACCATAACCTGATGACACAGTGTTGCAATCATATGAAAATTTGGTAATTTCCTCAGGAACTAAACATTCTATATCCATTTGGTAAGAAGACATTACAGAATGATTTACTAAAATGACTTGTGACATTTCCTTTCATTTTGCATAGGTATATTGTATGTAGGTAATCCAAATTGGTAACTGTGATCACTACACTGACCAATTTTAATGTCTTTTTAATTATTGCATCCTGTTGTTATATGTAAAAAAAAAAAAAAAAAGAAAAGCCTCTCCATAAGAATACTAATGCTATCCCTTAACCTTTCTACAAATACATTTAAACCAGCACTGTTTGCTAACCCACCCATATCTAAATCTCATCAAAGTGTATATATGCAATAACTGCTTTTATCACTATCAGAAACATAAATAATGTTAGTAAATAAACCTATGATAGGTGATAATTTAGACCTTCCTGGCCAATCTTTTTGCAATTTTTAAATTCAATGTCATAATATATTTGGACCCTGACCTCATAATAACATGAAGGTAAAACACTGGCAAGAAAGAAGCCAGACTATAAGGTAAAAGTACTAAAAGATACATGATAGGAATGTCCTATTTTATTTATTTATTTTATGTATTTGGTACAGGGTCTATAGGGTCTCACTATGTAGATCAGACTCATAGTGATTCTCCTGTTTTCATCCCAAACACTGGGATTACAGGCACACGCCACCACGCCCAGTCTCAATCACCATCAAGAGACTGAACCCCAGCTGCTGTGCTCTGCCTAAGTAGGCACTTCAGTCCACTGAACAGTATCTGGCCAGCCCAAAATACACACTGATATTATTTTATCTATTTATTTTTACAGGGTCTTGCTATGGCATCGGGCACTTGATGTCAAACTCAGGTCCTTTGCTTGCCAGGCAGGCACCTAGACTGCCAAGCTATCTCCCCAGCCCAGAATGTCCTATTTTAGACCCCTCAGGCTTACTGTATACTATTAGCAAGTTGTATTAGTGTGACTAATAGACCCACTCAAAATATCATGCTTCAAATGGGCTGTGCTGGCTCATCATAAATCTCTCAAGGTTACAATGTTCTAAAATTGTCTTTAACATCCAACAGCAACTTTCTGAATTTTGCTGACAAGCATCCTTTCTAATAAAAAAACATTAATGATAAAAGAAAGTTTAGAAAAGAAAGCTCTACTACTAGTAAAAAGGCCATTTACAGAAACAAAAAAAGAGGGTATTACGATTTGTGTCTAGATGCCCCCCGCCCCAGGCTCATGCAGTCATGGGACAGGCTTCTAGAGTTTTTGATTGATTCATGGTCCAGAGCTGGGATTATGGGTGTGATCCCTACACCTACTCCAGGGCATGTAGCCTGCACATAATTGAAGGAGGGAACCAGGCTTCCACTCTCTCTCTCTTCCCTGTGGCTCTTGTTTTCTTCTGTCTCCTCCTTAGCCTGAACAGTTGAGCCTCTGCCATACCAGTCTGCCTTGGAGCCAGCTGAGTATGGACTGAAACCTCCACAAACTATGCTAGATAAACCTTTCCTTCCCTAAATTTGGGCATTAGGAATTTTTTTTTGGGGGGGGGATGAATACTTACATATATTTACATAGAAATTGAGAAATCCATCCATAAACTGTAGCATGACTGTCTTGTGACTTTTTTTGTCTTATTTTTCATTTACTACCCTTTAAAAAAGGGCAGTATAGTAATAGCTAGTATGTTATGACAAGAAGTACATAATTAGAAGACAAGAATGGCAGGCATTCGGAGTGTGACCCTTCTATTACACTTTGTTAAATTCAGTACAGTTGCTTGGTTCACAGGTATTAGCATATATAGTTAGTTGGGGTGAGAATCCTACCACTTAACTGCTAGTTTCAAAAATCTCTTGATGTTTCTCACTTATACACTCTAGATGGGTAAGACAATGATTCTGAGAAGCATTAGAAATTTTGTCTCAGCAATGCGGAAAAAAGTAACTCAACACAGACAGCAAAGTATTACTATATCAAAAATTGACAGGAAGTAGCATCAGGATCCAACATGGCCAAGGTATCTAAATATATCTCAGGATAGCAGAAACAGCATTGTAAAAAATATTGATAAATCTTGTTTTATTTACTTTGCAATGCTGGGCATTGAAGCCAAAGCTTCCTACATGCCATGCACTGCTCTACCATTGAGCTCCAGCCCCAGCTAAACAACATATTTTAAGGTATGTAATTATTAGACTGCCTTAAATTTATGTGGAAATAAAGGACATTGTTTTTAAAGTGTTGAGTTTAGGTAAAATTCGGAGAGGCATCCAGTCATTAAGACACCCTAATAGATCAAGAATTTTGTTTTGCTCATCCTAGAACTACCTCTACCCAGAAAACACTCAAGAGAAGAGATCTTGAGAGATAACTGAACATTGCATTGTGGGTTTTGGGCCAAGTGGCTTTTAATCCATGAAGACCTAAAATTCAGTTCCACCTCATATTAAGCCCCAGCACGGTCCAATCCTCAAACCTTTCTGCTGTGAAATTTTTCAGCCCAGAAAGGCATTTTCCTGGTCTGTCAGCCAAGACAAAAATGCCTTCTGAACATTTTTCAGAGCACAAAGCCCTGAGATCCACAGATTAATGCCTATGATACACCTTTTGTTGTCACTGTTAATTAACTGACTGTAATTATCACCTGTCACTTGATTTCAGTTCTCTTTTCTTTTCCTACTATTTGTTATTTCTCTAACCTGTGTACAAGTTTAGTTTGGCTCTAAGAGGCAGCAGTAAGGCTGGAGTCTGCCTAACCCCAACTCACAACAGCAAGGTGTGCTAAATATTTTAAAAAATGACTTTAACCCTCATAACACCTCTGTGACATAGGTATTATCTCTATTTTACAAAGGTAGGAACAGGTCCTCAAATGTTAAGTACTGCCCACAGTCAGACAGCTAAACTTAAAGCACAGATCTGAAACCCAGATACCTGCTTTATCCCAAAATATACTGTCCTTTTACATTAAGTCATAAAGCTCGTGCTCTAAAATCCTAAAGAGTTAAACTAACCCTAATAATACCTCCTTATCATACTCACTAGTATGATTTGGTATGTTATTCAACCTGAATTTCATGGAACATAAAACAGAGCAATACCATTTTATGGATATTATCTTTTTTTTTTTTTTCCTTTGCTGGAGCTTGAACCTAGAACTTACAGACAGAACATAGCACACAGTGTGTGAACACTTACCGCTAACCATGCGGACCCCAGGCTGTTTGTGAGCGTTCAGTAGCACAGTAGTGGGAGACTTGTAATCAGTAATAGCTATATTTAACCTCGCTCTTTTCTCCAACTGATTTTACATTTATAGGAAGCAAAATATACTAGGAGAAGGAAAAGTTGTGGCCGACCATTAAGTGCCTCTGGTGGCAACACTAATGGTCAGTCCACTTGGTCAAGTTTCAAGCATTGCAAAACAAATGCAAACGCACTTCCTTCGGGCCTCTTCTCGTTGAGCCCAAAGCACTAGACAGAATTTCTAAGTTGAAATTTAACAGCAGCTGCCAGCACGCTCCTCGCGGTGTCCTTGCTTTACGCTGCAGTCCTGCTCACCTGCAGCTTCCACACAGGCATCAAGCGGCACAGCCTGGTGGTCCGGGCTTTTGGACCGTCCAGTGTGGCGCGGTCCTTACGGCCCAGAAGCCCAGCGGCGAAGCCCCCCGAGGCCACCGCACTCCCCGCGCCGAGCCCCTACCCCGAGGAGACCCGGGTGAGCAAGGCGCCCCCCTCCAGGTACAGAGCTCAGCCCCCGCCCCCGCCCAGCGCTGCCCCTCCCGCCCCGCCCCTCCCGTCAGGCCTCGCCCCACAGGCGGCCCCGCGCCCCGCGCCCCGCGCCCCGCGCCCCGCGCCCCGCCAGCCTCGGCCCAGGGCGGCCGTCCAGCGGCCCCAAAAGCCTCAGCGCCCCGGAGGGCCCAGCACGAGGAGCCTGGAGCCCGGACTTCCCAGCAGGGCCCACCTCCCGAGAACCGTGGCCCAGCGGGCCGAAATGTGGAGAGCACTCACACGCCGGTCTTCGAGATGGAGTCGGGAGAAAGCGACAGGGATAACACTGCGAACGAGCTGGCGGGGCCGCCGCGTTTTGCCGGAACCTGAGGATACAGGGGTGGGGCGGGGCGGGGCGGGGCGTTGAGGGGCGGGGCCTATATGATCCCCGCCCACCAGGCCCGCCCAGTCCGGGCAGCCTCTCTAGCGGCTTGCAGGCTGTTTTTAAAGGTGCACTGGACCATCCTACTTACGGAAAGTTCAAAACTAATTTTCCTCATTAAAATTAAGTGCTTACCTGCACCAAAATAAATTCTTCTCTTTCTCTTTTTTTGTTTGCGGTACTGGGGATTGAACTCAGGACCTTGTGCTTGCCAGACTAGTGCTTATTCTACTAAGCTATCTTCTCAGCCCCAAAATAAATTTTCAAAAGCTAAAAGAATTTAAATGTTTGAGGAAATCTATTCCGCATCAGAATCGAGAAAAACTATGAAAATAATAAACCTTTCACCATTGATTATACTTTATGTAGAACGTGTTCAGTGTGTTTACTCTCAGGATAATTTTCATTTAATCCTCCTAATACTTATGTGACATGCCTAATATCCTTAACCGTGTTTTATAAATAAGAAAGCTACTATTGGATAACAGGGAATTTGATAGCTAGTTGGTTTGTTTCCTTACGGACACCATTACTACTAACTGCAATTACAAACCGCCAACTTAAATGGTGCACGCCTATAATCTCTGCGCATTGGAAGACTGAGGCAGGGGATCTCATGCAACTATAATTTAGAGAGTTACAAAAAAAAAAAAAAAAAAAAAAAAAAAAAAAAAAAAAAAAAAAAAAAAAAAAAAAAAAAAAAAAAAAAAAAAAAAAAAAAAAAAACTTTCAAAACAACAAAAGGCCTGAAGCTGGGGATACAGCTCAACAGCATAAGCACCTGCCTGGCAATACGAAGTCCTGAGTTTGATCCCCAGTACCTCAAAAATAAATAAATAAGTAAATAAAAATAAAAAATAAAAGGGCTGGGTTGAGTCTCCAGTACTGCCCAACGCAAATACACACACACACACACACACACACACACTCAGACTTCACATTCCCACCGATGCACACAAACACAGTTCTAGATTGTTTTGCTATTTATCCAAAAGTAGAGAATGTTGCTACTCTTGGTTGCCTGAAAATTAGAATTTCTACCTAAGAACATAAAAACAAAATCCATAACCAAACACAGTGGAAACAATATTTTCCACAAACTGTCAAAGGGTTACTACCTTAAAGTTCACTTAAATTGATGGAGTAGCAAGAAGTTTCTAATAGAAAAAAAATGGACAAAAGGATAATTATTTAAATTATAGACAAGATAGAAATGAAACAAGTGAAGAAATACAAACATTTCTAAGTAAAAACCGTCACTCTTAATCCAAAAAAGTGCAAACTGAGCATTTTAGAAATGGTATCAGAAAAAAAAAAAATGGAATCAGTGCAAGGAGTCATTCAGTCATTGAACACTCCAAGTTCTATTATGTGTGAGACATTGCTCAAGACTCATGATAAACTGATAAGCAAGACTGACAGGAAGATCCATGCTACAGAAGGAACAAACAGTAAATTATTAAAGATAAAAGAGATAGCAGAACACAACAGGTGCCATGGAGAAAGTAACAGCGGGGGTGTGATGGAGGACTTGAGAATAAGAATACTTAGATTGGAAATCAAGGAAAGCTTTTCAGCCTAACATGGCATCACTTGATCTCAGACTGAAAAATAAAGAGGAGACAGTCATAGTAAGATGTGGGACAGAGGAAAGATAACAGAGAAAAAGGTACCAAATTACAAACAAGAAAAACATTCTTCTCCAGAATGTAATGTTGGTACATTTACGTAACACAATTGCAGCTTGCATGGCTGCAATACAGTAGACAGGTACTGATTACTACAGACTGCTAGTCTTCAGGGTTTTCTTAGATTTTTATTAGCACACACATGCAGTACATAATGACTACATTCATCATGGGGAGTTGATTCACGTACATAGCACATTCTTTTCTCATCCCTCCTTTCCAAGATCACTGGTTTTGTGAGGCCCAGTAGTACATGCCTATAATCTGTGAGACTTACTGTTGGCTGAGGACTGCAAGTTGGAGCCTAGCCTAAGCAATGCAGCAAGACCCTGTCTCAAAAGAATATAAAAAGGGCTGGAGTGTATCTCTGGGTGAAGGCTTTGGTTTCAGCCCCCCTCCCATACACTCACACACACACACACGCACACACACACACACACACACACACTGCTATCTTTTAAATTCTGGTTTTATATTCAAACAAAAATCCTTAGGCACCACTAACTTAATTGCAAGTTTCAAAATTTCCATAACTCATAGTATCCATATCTAACCTTCAAAACTTTTGTCTCCAGTAAAGCAGGGAAAAGAAACAAGGGGATGGCTTTTATATTTACTATCCAAAAAAAAAAGCAATGTACTACTCGAATACATAAAATCACAGGTATTTATTGTGCCCATTCATTCTCCCGATCTTTCTAAATTTTGTTCTACTTGTTCTCATCTATTTGCCTCCTAATTCAACATGTGTCAAGCACATTCGGTTCCAGAAATTAAAAATAAGAATTGGACTTAGTACTTAGTAGGACGTTAAATGCATACTAGATTGAATGAGATGCTCACAAAATCCCTGAGTGTTATAATTTGTGGGCTGGTGCTTCTTCACCTCTTTGATTTTTGCTTTTCATGGTCCTAGTTTTTAAACTCTGGAGTGCCCCATGCTTAGGGCTCAGACCTGACTTTTTCTTTCTTCATTCTCATCTTTTGTTAGCTCAAGTCTCACAGATTTAAATTTCATCTACATTGTTTTCAATTTTTATTTTTTACTTATATGTGTTTGCAGTAGAGAATGATCACATTCTTCTCCAGAATGTAATGTTGGTACATTTACATAACACATATTTCATTTTAAATCACCTTCTCCTATGGAGCCTTCCTTTTTCCTCTTTCTCTTAAGCTCCTTCCCACTGGCAAAAGATCTATTTCCTAGCATTTTCTTTTTTGCTCTTTATTTATAATTCGAGTCATGAAAGAAATCATGTAATATTTAGGCTTGAGTATCTGATTTATTTCACTTAACATTATAGCCTCTAGAAACATCCATTTCCTATAAATGACTCAAATGTATCTTTCTTTGTTGCAGAGTAGAACTCTGTTGTGCATAAATACCACATTTTCTTTATCCATGTATCTATTGATGGAAATGTGGGCTGGCTTCAAAATTTAGCTAGTATGAATGTCACTGTCATAAACACAGATACACATTCATCATTACGAAATGGTGTCTTTAACTCTTCCAAGAAAAATACCTAGAAAGAGAAAAGAGGGCTCAAATGGAAATTCTAGTTTTAGTTTTTTTGAAGCATCTTCACACTGATTTCTACAATGATTGTACTAGTTTACACTCCCCTCCACAATGCAGAAAGTTTTCTTTTCCCTTCCAGGCTGTCCAGAATTTATTATTGGTTTATTTCTTGATGGTAGCCATTCCTTCTGGAGTAAGATAGAATCTCAGTATTGTTCTGCATTTCTGTAATAGTCAGAGATATTGAACATTTTTCCATTATATATTGGACACTTCATCTATATTCCTTTTTTATGTATTTGGTATAGGGTCACACTACTCCATTCGGACTCATAGTGATCCTCCTGTTTTGAGCCTCCCCAGTACTGAGAAGGTGTGCACCACCATGCCTGGATTTGGTCAGGGGATCACTGTGCCCAGGGGCGGGGCCAGCGTGCCATGTGGTGCCAGGGATCCAATTCCAGTCCCTGTGCTTGCATAAGCAGGTGCTTAGTCTACTGAGCTATCTTGCCGGCTTTTCATCTATATTCTTAAGGTTAAAAAAATTTCTGTGTCTTCTTTCTGAAACTCAAAATTCCAAGTATCTACCCACACTTGGATATTGGTTAGTTAGCAATTATGAACACATTACAGCTACAAGTTACATCAAGTTTAGTAACATAAACCATAAAAGAATGAAGAGTCATTTATTATCTTGCATAGCTTTAGAAGGTATCCATAGAGGTTCAGAAATTGAAGTGGCTTAGCCAGATAGTGTTAGTAAAGCATTAGCCAGGGCTGCAGCTATCTGTGGCTGGCAAGCTGTGCTGTCAGCTGGAAATCTCAGTTCTTCTCCACAAGGTTTCTCCACAGAATGGCTTAAATTACTCAATCCATGAACACTGACTCTTCACAAGATGAACAATTCTCATAATCAAGGCCAAAGCTGCAAAAACTTTTATACTTAGCCTCAGAATCCATATTCTACCACTTGTGCAGGGTTCTGCAGGTTAAAAACATGAGCCGTGAATTAATGTGGAAGGGAAACACCCAAAAGATGTAAATCCATAGGCTAAAGGATCACTTGGGGCCATTTTGGAAGTTAGAAGTTGCCTAATACACATTTCAAATTTAATATATACAAATATAATATTCTGATCTTCCTTCCCAAAGCCATTCATCTTTCATTCTCCTCTATAAGAAATAATGGCACACATCAAGACACTTGGTGGCCATCTTTGACCTTTTACTGTAACACCCCACAGCAATCTCATCTGCTGTGGTCAGTCAGCTACCCGACAGAGTAGATTTTTTTTTGAAGATATTTTCTGCCTTCAAAATATACTCACTTCTGATCACTCATATCTTTGAACCTAGTCCAAGAACCACTATTTCTTCCTAGGCTATTGTAATTCCTCAGCAACTTCTTGCCTAGTTCCTTCTATTTATTCTCAAAAACAATTGAAAGGTCCAGTTAAAATCTGTTAGATACCATGGGGGAGATAACTCAGAGGCAAAGTGCCTGCCTGGCAATCATAAAGTCCTAGGTCTTTTTCCTGATACAAAAAAGATAGAAAGAAAGAAAGAAAGAAAGAAAGAAAGAAAGAAAGAAAGAAAGAAAGAAAGAAAGAAAGAAAGAAAGAAAGAGAGGTTATGGTTTGTGTCTAGCTGTCCACTCAAAGTCTCATGTAGTCACTAAATTGTGATTAATTCATGATCCAATGTTAGGATTATGAGTGTGAATGCTACACCTGCCCTGGGATGGATAGCCTAAATACAACATAAGGAAGGGAGAGAGGATTGCCTCTGCTGGCACAGCCTCTGCTCCTCCTTCTGGCTCTTACTGTTTTGCTGTTTTCTGCCTGCACAAACTGCTGCCCTCTGTTGTGTGCCACTCTGCCTAGGAGCCAGCTGGGCATGGACTCAGACCTCCACTAAGTATGAGCTACATGTACCTTTTTTTCCTTAATTTTGGGTGCTGGGTATCTTTCCCAGCAATGAGGGAAAAGTAATTGAGATAGAAAGAATATAAATCAGATAAGGTTATAATCAAAAGAAAGACAGAGTTCTTATGATTGCCTGTCAGGTCCTACACTAGCTGGCTTCCATCTTCTCCCTACTTTACCTCATAGCAGTCTCCTTGCATACTCTGTTCAACCTATGGCAGACTTAGCCATGGCAGGCTTTCTATTGCTCTTCCCTTTTCCTCCACATGAAATACTTAGCCTGTGAATATGCTCATGGCTCACCTTTTCTTTAGGTCTTTAACCAAATATTGTCCTTACTGAAATCTTTTCCTACCATCATCATATTTAAAATTGTATGGAAGAGCTAGGAATGAAGATTACTGTTAAGGTATTCATATGCATGAGACACTGGGTTGAATCTCCAGTATGGGAGAAAAACAAACAAAAAAGCAAAATAAAGTATAATGTCTCCACAGATATGAATCCCATGTCCCTTCCTGTTTTAATTTTCTTCATTTTCCCTTTTCACCATCTAGCATATTGTTTTGCTCACTTCAACCCCCAAAACAACAAAAGCCAAAAATCAAAAATTTAATTTCCTAATTATGAGGCAAAATCACATCAGAAGACTTATTATGTGAGGCCAGAGAGAGGATATATTACTTAATATTCCTGTCAAGAAAGCATGACCTAAATTGAATCATAAAAATCATAAAATAACCGAACTCAAAATAAGGAACATTGAAAGCCAATTCATCTCAACAATAGCAAACCCAAAAGAACTTCCAGACCAAATATAAGACCAGGCCAGCTACATTTGACTTCAAAGAACAACAAACAGTTTTCAATATAAGTATGTTCCTTGGAACATATTATACTAAAAATTAGTGTGTGTGTGGGGGGGTGCTGGGGATGTACTCAGTTGTACATTATCTGCCTAACATGTGCAAGACCCTGGGTTCAATCTCTGATACCAAATAAACACAGATATGGAATCAAAAATTTGCAGTATTTATTTTGTTACATTGGGTAATTCTTTATCTCAGGGCAATTTGATGTGCCCGGAGATATTTTTCTGCTATCACACTAAGTGGAAGTACAGCTCGTACTTAATAGAGACTTGAAGGGTATTAAGTAGCCTACAGCACACAGGCTACCCTCCCACAGAAAGAATAGTCTAGCTCCAAATGTCAGCACTGCTAAAGAATTTCTGCTATAAACCAATGAAATTCTGCTATAAACCAATAAAAATGTCTTTGTTCCTGAGAATGAAGAATCATGACTACTGTAATCTATGTTCAAAACTTTCACCTTCTTGCCTGGAGGCATATTTCTTTCTATATCTCTTTACATAAACTCTGCCTCACCTTCTGAAAAAAAAAAAAAAAGAACATAGTAAGCACAGTATATGAAATATATGTAAAGAAGGATAAAACACGTTTGAGCCTCTCCCAACATGGCGGCCTCAGCAAAAAAGAAGAATAAGAAGGGGAAGACCATCTCCCTAACAGACTTTCTTGCTGAGGATGGAGGGACTGGTGGAGGAACCACCTATGTCTCCAAACCAGTCAGCTGGGCTGATGAAACGGATGACCTGGAAGGAGATGTTTCAACCACCTGGCACAGTAATGACGATGATGTGTATAGGGCACCTCCAATTGACCGTTCCATCCTTCCCACTGCTCCACGGGCTGCTCGGGAACCCAACATTGACCGGAGCCGTCTTCCCAAATCACCACCTTACACTGCTTTTCTAGGGAACCTGCCCTATGAAGTGACAGACGAGTCTATTAAGGAATTCTTTGGAGGATTAAATATCAGTGCAGTGCGTTTGCCACGTGAACCCAGCAATCCTGACAGGTTGAAAGGTTTTGGTTATGCAGAGTTTGAGGACTTGGAGTCCCTGCTCAGTGCCCTGAGTCTCAATGAAGAGTCTCTAGGG
Source organism: Ctenomys sociabilis (assembly GCA_004027165.1). Lineage (NCBI taxonomy): Eukaryota > Metazoa > Chordata > Mammalia > Rodentia > Ctenomyidae > Ctenomys > Ctenomys sociabilis. The sequence continues at coordinate 27,234 of PVKA01029443.1, forward strand.
AATAGGAGAATTCGAGTGGATGTTGCTGATCAAGCTCAGGATAAAGATAGGGATGATCGTTCTTTTGGGCGAGATAGAAATCGAGATTCTGACAAAACAGATACAGACTGGAGGGCCCGTCCTGCCACAGACAGCTTTGACGACTACCCCCCGAGAAGAGGTGATGATAGCTTTGGAGACAAGTACCGAGATCGCTATGATTCAGACCGGTACCGTGATGGCTATCGGGATCGGGATGGATATCGTGATGGCCCACGCCGAGATATGGATCGATACGGAGGCCGAGATCGCTATGATGACCGAGGCAGCAGAGACTATGATAGAGGGTATGATTCCAGAATAGGCAGTGGCAGAAGAGCCTTTGGCAGTGGTTACCGTAGAGATGATGATTACAGAGGAGGAGGAGACCGGTATGAAGATCGCTATGACAGACGAGATGATCGGCCTTGGGGCTCTAGAGATGATTATGCCCGTGATGATTACAGGCGTGATGACAGAGGTCCCCCCCAAAGACCTAAACTGAACCTAAAGCCTCGGAGTGCTCCTAAAGAAGATGATTCCTCTGCTAGCACCTCCCAGTCCAGTCGAGCGGCTTCTATCTTTGGAGGAGCAAAGCCTGTTGACACGGCTGCTAGAGAAAGAGAAGTGGAAGAACGGCTACAGAAGGAGCAGGAGAAATTGCAGCGTCAGCTAGATGAGCCGAAGCTAGAACGACGGCCTCGGGAGAGGCATCCAAGCTGGCGAAGTGAAGAAACTCAGGAACGGGAAAGGTCAAGGACAGGAAGTGAATCATCACAGACTGGGACCTCAGCCCCATCTGGCAGAAGTAAGTCAGACCAGGATGCCCGAAGGAGAGAGAGTGAGAAGTCCCTAGAAAATGAAATACTCAATAAGGAGGAAGACTGTCACTCTCCAACTTCTAAGCCTCCCAAACCTGATCAGCCTCTAAAGGTAATGCCAGCCCCTCCACCAAAGGAGAATGCGTGGGTGAAGCGAAGTTCTAACCCTCCTGCTCGATCTCAGAGCTCAGACACAGAGCACCAATCCCCTACAAGTGGTGGGGGAAAAC
>PVKA01029444.1:0-28297 GCA_004027165.1 Ctenomys sociabilis
GCATCTTATTCCACATTAGAAAGAAAAAAAAAAGAACCAAGTGTGTAATAAAATAGACTAATTAAAGGACTGAAAGAAAAAAGAAAAATCTATCCTCTTAGAACTTTATATTTAGCAAACATACCTTTGAAAACTAAAAGTAAAATATTTTCTATTTATATAAACTTGAAATATTTTAATACCTCCTGATGTAGCATATAGGAAATAACAAGGAGCATAATTCAAAAGGCAAGAGAATTTGCAGTATGCTCTTGGATGAACAATAAAGAGCTCTCAAAGTGATAGCTATGCAGGACTATATAAAATATATTAGATGAACCCTTATTGAAAAGGTCATTGAAGCCGGGCGTGGTGGCGCATGCCTATAATCCCAGCACTTGGGAGGCTGAGGCAGGAGGATTGTTGTGAGTTCGAGACCAGCCTGAGCTACAAAGTGAGCTCAAGGCCAGCCTGAACTGCATAGGAAGACCCTGTCTCAAAAAGACAAAAAAAAAAAAAAAAAAAAAAGAAAAGGTCATTGAAGATTTCTATGAAAAAGTATCAATCTTATGTCGGGTTATACATGTATTTTTTCATATATATGTGTTTTTATGTGTGTATAAAAGACAGGGAAGAAGTAATATAAAGTCAACAGAAAATAGAAATATACTTTTTAAAGTTTCTAATACTAGGAGAAGATATATGATGTCTTTTAGATAAATTGTAATTCAAAGATATAGTATAAATCTTAAAACAAAATTTAAGTTTAAGCATTATTCAGAAAATTAAATACTAATTAATTAAAAATGTTTCAAAACAATTGAACTTAGAAAAAATTTTCATGATAGTAAAGAAGTGCTAAGAATAAAACACAAGATAAGTGCTGGAATGACAAATAAATGAGCATCATTTCTGACAGTTTGGGGATAGGACATCACACAAAGTTCTAGTGTGATGTGGACATGGATAATGACCATCACATTTACTAGTGGCCAGGTGTCACTTGTGGGACTAAGTTATAGCTGTTTCCTTGAAATCCACCCTGTAGACCCATATGGGATCATGACCTATAGGGTGCAAGAAAAGTCCATTTGTAGAGTGTGATGATGGAAATATTTTGTTGCTGTACACAAAAGAATAACTGAAAGACTACTATTATACACCTCTTATTCTCCTGTGTTTGTTTGCCCTATTTGGTGGGTTCTTTCTATTCTTATTCATATGGTTGTGATCATTTTGCTCCCTCTCTCGAACATCATTTAGTGGTCTGTGTAGGCTTGGCTTTGTCATCATGAAATTCTTTAGTTGTTCTTTGTCATGGAAGTATTTTACTTCTTCATTATACTTGAAAGAGAGTTTTGCAGGGTATATCAGTCTCGGTTGGAATTTGTTTTCTTGCAAGACTTGAAGTACTTTTCTCCATGCTCTTCTTGCCTTGATGGTTTATGAAGAGAAATATGCCATTATCCTGATGGGTTTTCCTTTAAATATGATCTGTTTCTTTTCTTTAGCGGCTTTTAGTATACTGTTCGTGTGCTGAATTTCTGGGATCTTGATTATTATATGTCTGGGAGTGGTTTTAATTGGGTTGATGCTATTTGGAGTTCTATATGCTTCGATGACCTGAATATCAGATTTCTGCCCCATATTTGGGAAGTTTTCTGCTATTACTTCTGCCCATATTCTTTTTGTATCATTTGTATTGACTCCTTCCTTCTCATTGATGTCTATTAGTCTTAGTCTCATGTTGTTCATCTTTGCATCATTTTGCAGGTATTGAATTATTTTTTCCTGCATCCTAGTTGTTTTTAAGAGATCTTTGCTTACTTGTTCACTAGCTGCAATGGCATCCTTAAGGTCAGAAAGTCTATTTTCCCTTTCATGCAAACGGATCTGTTTCATATATTCTATTTCTTTCCTATAGTACTTATTCAGGGCATCCATCATTTTTATATTCTGTTCTATTTTTTATCAGTGTATTCTTCAGAAGCATTTGGTACTTCTGTGAATATAGTAATCACTACATTTTTTACTTAAGAAATTATTTCTGATCTGATCTCTTCCATACCTTTCTGCAGTTGTTTCTTTACTTCCAACACTATTATTTCAGAGATTTCAGGTGTGTGATTTCCAATTTCCTCTGTGCTAGTGTCTTCTGCATTTGTGCTGGGTGGACTCAGGGCCTGAGACTGCTTTGTGTTCCTTCTCTTTTTCATTCTTTGTACCAATGATTTTTGACTTTTGGTGTAGAGATAGATAGAGTGATTACCTTAGCACCAGGTCTAGATCTATGAAGTTCAGACTCCTCCAGGTGGGTGTGGCTCAGGTCTGGCTGCTGTGCTCCACTTCCTCCTGCTGCAGCCTTGCAGGTGAACTCTTTGTGCCACTCTGGCAAGATGTTCTGCTCCTGAATCAGCTGGGTGAGTCTTGTGTTTGGCCTCTTTGCAGGGAGTTCTGCTGAAGGGTTCCATGCTGGGCCTTAGCTCTGGGTCCCTTCAGGATCCAGCGGCCCTGGCGGTCTCACTTCCTTCAGGATCAGGCAGCCCCGGGCATGTGCACTGGGTCACTTCAGGTGCTGGCGGCCCCGGGTGGCCTCCTGGCAGAGTACTGACATTAAATCTTTTCTAAGTTTCTTGTAGAATTCAGAAGCCAATACATGAAAATCTGGGATTTTCTTTGTGGTAAAGTTTTTCATTATATTGTTAGTTTCACTAACTGAGACTGGATTATTTATAATTTGTGTGTCTCCGTGATTCAGCTTTGGTAATTCATATTTGTCTAGGAATTCGTTCATTTCTTCTGTGTTTTCCATCCTATATGAGCAAAGATTTTTTGAAGTAGGTATTGATGATCTTCCGAATTATCATAAAATCTATAGTGATTTCACCTTTTTTTGTTCTCAGTGCTTAAATTTGTTTCTCTTCTTACCTCTGGGGGATAATACTGGCTTAGGGCTTGTCAATTTTATTTATTCTTTAAAAGAACAAACCTTCATTCCTTTATTCTTTGGCTCAATTGTGTCAATTTCTACCCTGATCTTTAGAATTTCCTCCATTATTTTTTGGGCTTTGGGCTTGTCTTGATCTTTTACTAGAATCTTGAGGTGAAACATTAAGTTGTTTATTTGTGCTTGTTCTATATTACTGATGTGAGAGTTAACGGCTATAAATTTCTCTGTTAGGAGTACTTTCATTGTGTCCCGTAAGTTCCAGTATGTTGCATCTTCCTTCTCATTTAGTTGTAGATATTATTTGGTTGTAGATATTCTTCTTTAATTTCATCTTGACCCATTTGTTGTTTAGGAGGGTGTTATTATTATTATTATTATTATTATTATTATTTATTTTTTTTTTTGTGGAACCAGGGATTGAACTCCAGCCCTTGCGCTTGCCAGGGAAGCACTTATTTTGCTGAGCAATCTCCCCAGCCCCAGGAATGTGTTATTTAATTCCCATATGTTTATGGAATTTTTGTGGTTTCTTTTGCCATTAATTTCCAATTTGATTACACTATGGTCAGGAGCAAATATGGGATAATTTCAGTTTCTTTGCATTTACTTGGGCATGTTCTATGTGATGGCATATGGTCTATTTTATTTTATGTTTTTATTTATTTACTTTTTATGTTTTTAATTTTTATTCTTTTGACATGGAGCTTCACTACACAGTTCAGACTTGTAATGATCATTCTGTTTCACCCTCCCCAGATCTGGGATTACAGTCATGTGCTACCACTCCCAGTTTTGAGGTTAGCATGTTATACCCAGATTTCCAGGGCCAGCATGGCATTAGGTATCGGGGATCAAACCTAAGCCCTTGCACTTGCCAGGCAGGTGCTTAGACTGCTGAGCTATCTCCCTAGTCCTAGATATGGACTATTTTAGAGACTGTCCCTTATGAAGATGAAAAGGATGTGTGTTCTGATATTGTGAGCTAGAATACTCTGAAAATATCTACTAAATCCATTTGTTCACAGGCTTGGTTCAGTTCTAATGTTTCATTGTTTATTAGTCCAATTGATCTCTCTTTTTTTGTGATAGTGGGGTGTTGAGAGTCCCTAATACAACTGTTTTAATGCTTATTTGATTTTTCATGTTTGTTGATATTTGTCTTATTCAGTTGGGTGCGCCCAATTAGGTACATACATATTTATGATTGCTATCTCTTTCTCTTGAAATTTTCCCCTAACAAGTCTGCAGTGACCTTCTTTATCTCTTTTGGTCATTCTTAGTTTGAACTTCCTATTGTCTGCAAACAGAATAGCTGCTCCTGCATTTTTCTGCATTCTTTTGGAATGAAAGGTTGTTTTCCATCTTTTAACTTACAGTCTAATTCCTTTCTTATACTTAGCATGTTATTGGATTTTGTTCCTTGATCCATTCTCCCAGTATATTTCTTTTGATTAGTGAATTGAGACCATTTAAATTGAAGGTTATAACTGATATGTATCGGCTTATCTTTGTCATGATATTTTCCTGCTGTTGGTGCCCTGCTTTCCCTCCTCTGTTTAATTGCTTGCTTTGCCTGGTAGTTTATTTCTGTTGTTCTTGATATTGTGTTCATTTCTATCTCTGTGAGATATCTTTCAGTGTTATGTAGAGTTGGTTTGGTGATCATGAATGTTTTCATTTCTTTTTTGTGGAAGTATCTTATTTTCCCTTAATTTGAAAGAGTTTTGCAGGTACATCAGTCTGAGCTAGAATTTGTCTTTCAGGACTTGAAATACTTCACTCCAATCTCTTCTTGATTTGAGGGTTTGTATTGAGAAGCCATGTGGGATTCTGATGGAATTTTCTTTGTAGGTTATGTTTCTTTTCTGTAACAGCTTTTAATATTCTGTTTTTTATTGAACTTCTGGAATCTTGATTAGTATGACTTGGTGTAGTTTTATTTTGGTCTGGTTGTTTGCTTCATTTATTTGTGTGTCAAATTGTTTATCCATGTTTGGGAAGTTTTCTGCCATTTCCTCTATGAAAGCTTTTTATGGAATTTGTGCTTCCCCCAGCTTTCTCATTCACCCCAATAAATCTTTTGTTTTTCTTCTTTGTGTCATCTTGTGTTAAATTGATTTTTTTTTATTCTTGCTATTTTTAAGATTTTTTTATTTTTATGATCATTAGCTGCAATTCTGTCTGAAAGATTTGATATGCTATCCTCTCCTTCCCTCATTCTATTGCATATACTTTCAATGAAGATTTTATTTAGTTTTCTATTATTATTATTATTATTATTATTATTATTATTATTATTATTATTATTATTGGAGTTCTGGGGATTGAACTCAGGACCTTGCACTATCCAGGCAAGCACTTATTCTATTGAGCTATCTCCCCTGCTTCAATGAAGGTTTTAATTTTTGGATTTCTGTTTGGATCTGTTTTATGGAATCTATATCTTTCCTATGTTGGATATTTTTTGTTTTCATCATTTTTCTAAGCTCGTATGTATCTTCTCTAGCTTCTTTGATTTATTCATCATTTCTTTTTATACCTGAAAGATTGTTTTCTCTATAGCCTTTTCCATTTGTATTTTTTTCACTTCTGTTGCTAACATTTCAGAAAATTGCTGTGTTTAACTGCCAATATTGTCTATCTCATTGTGTTCTAGGCTTGCCTTAGGCAGACTGGGATTCTGGGGCTACATTTTGATTCTGTGTCCTGTCACTGGTTTTCTAATGGTCTGCCTGTCAAAAGCATGTTTTTGCACACATGCATGGGGTCCAGTTGTCTATAAATTTTATTTTATAATTTCCTTTGTAAATTCATTTTCTGAAAACCTCTTGGTTTCCTCAGACTTCAGCTTGGCACTCTTTTCTTTCATCCTGCCTAAAGAAATACCTGCTTCTTTTATTATTAAAACCTCTTGTGTACTTAATTTTTTTTTTTTTTTGGCAGAACCAGGGATTGAACTTAGGCCTTTGCACTTGCCAGGGAAATGCTTATTACACTGAGCCATCTCCCTGCCCCTACTAGATCATTCTTGATACACATAGAAGTTATTTGCTTATACATTCGTTCTCTCAGCTCTAGAATGTGAGATTTTTTATTACTTCTATACTATCATGCAAAGGACACTACTTGATACTAAAAATATTGAATGACTATATAACTTTTTAAATTATTTATTTGATTTTTGAGATTGAATCTTGCTATGAGTTCAGGCTGGCCTTGAACTCCATAGGTAGCCCAGGCTGGTCTTGAACTCACAGTGGTTCTCGTGCCTCATCCTCCTGATGGGTTACAGATATTCTCATTATCCTGGGCTAAATTTTAGTATCAGAGCATTCCTGTATCATAGATCATCTAATGTTTTGACCAAAATTTTTCCTCTCTGTTTAACTGGAAATCTTCTATTCATTTTTTATTTATTTATTTTTACTTTTTTAGGGTGGGGTCTACAGGGTGTTCAGAGGCTCACTACTAGATCAGACTCATAGTGATCTGACTGTTTACAGCCTCCCAAGAGTTGGGATTATAGGCACACACCATGATGCCCAGTCTCCATTGCCATCTCAGCATGCCCCTGGGGGGTGGGGCTGGCATAGCAGGCCTGGGATCCCTGGACCCTGCACCTGCTTGCAGGTGCTTTTAATCCACTGAGCTATTTTACCAGCCCTCTATTAATCTTTTAAAAGCCTTATACCTGCTGTTGATTTCTAAAATTTTGATTTTCATTTGAATAAGAAGGGAAACAAGAAACCATAGAATGGAATTTATTATCAAGGAGACTTCATTGTTGTCTGTCTTTTGCTGAACTCTAGGTACATATTCCTTCGTATTTCTTCTATCTTTTGACCAGAGATTGCTCTCCATTCTTTGAAACATGGCTTCTTCAACAAAGGTTGCTATCAAGATGGAAAGTACAGTGATGCTATCACATCCTGCTACCTTTCAATATTCTATTCCTTAGTCTTTTTGGAAATAGGGAGCAGTTTCATGCAAGATAATTTTTCCATAAACTACCTGAGTTGGCAGATAATTTGGGACAATTCAAGCATATTACATGCATTGTACATTTTATTTCTATTAATATTACATTATAATATGCATTGAAATAATTATACAACTCATCATAATGCAGAATCAGTGAAATCCCTGAGCTTGTTTTCCTTCACCTAGATGGTTACTTCTAGTACCTAAAGCATATTGCTTAAGTCCAATCTACTTTATAATCTTGTTTTAGTTGATGTCTTTCCTGGTTACTTTTAGATACTTTTCTCTAATTGTTGAGCTAAAATACTCTACACCCAAAATTAAGGAAGGAGAAAATTTTATTCAGCTCACAGTTTGTGGAGGTTACAGTCCAGAAGCAGGAGGCTTCAAGGCAGGATGGTGTGGCCCAGGAGCAATAGTTCAAGGCAGCATAAAAATAGAAGCAGCAAAAGCAAAGAGGAGGGGACAGCAAGCCTCTTGCCCCCCTTATATTGTGAGCAGGCTATCAAGCCCTAGGACAGGAGCAGCACTCACACAATCTTAATGCCTTCCTTTTGCATAGAATAAGGATCTTTACAAAGTGAAGACCCTGGCCCTCTGCTAGGTTACTTCATTAAACTTCTCAAGTTGATACAGTGTATCAACCAGTACACTGTTACTGCAGAAAACCATGCTTCACAAAGATAGGATAACTGGAAAGGAAGCAGATTTTTCAGTACTTTGAATCTAAGAATATTCTGCTTTAACATTAATCCAGAACATATGGGGGTTGGAAATGTTTCAAATATAGTTTTAAGGCTACTATGATTTGCAATCTTTTTTTTTTAATGTATATGCTATGGAGTCTCACTAGGCAGCTTGGACTAGTAGTGATCTTCCTGTTTTTAGCCTCCCCAGTGCTCGGATTGCAGCATGTATTACCATGCCTGCTCTCTGTGGCCATCTCAGTGTGTCCTGGGGACTGGGCCGGCACAGCATGTGGTGCTGGGGGCCAAACCTGGTCCCTGAGTTTGCTTAAGAAAGTGTTTTTTATTTTTATTATTTTTTTTTGTGGTACTGGGGATTGAACTTGGGACAATGGGAACTTGGGAAAGATTTGTACTAACAGTGTTTGGACAGGATATCAGCATCTTGTACTATGAATAACTACTATGAAGACAGCAAATGCAATGTATTAATTATTGTAACTGTCCTACTAACCGTCTCATTGCTATTTGTTTCTCAATAAAATTAATAAAAAAAAAAAGAGTGCTTAGTCTGCTGAACTATTTTGCAGGTCCTCATTTGCAGTCTTAAGAAGTTGGTCTGTTGCAGTGATATAGTCAATTCACAAACAGGTCATGGACCACTTCCTTTCCTTTTGGAAGTGTTTAGAAAGTAATGCTTAAATATTTTTGAATACTTACATAGGTGATTATTCACCAATTGTGAGAAAGAATGCCCTGGCTTATTCTCTTTTAAAATCTCTGCCAAGGTATAGAATATACAAAAATTCCCAGTGTTCATGTGTTGCCCCATAATTCCAGTTCAGCCTTGACGATGGGCACCTTACCTACCAACTTGAACACAGTTGTCATTCTCTCTTGAAGGGACAGATTGAGTTCATTGAGAAGGTTGAGTATGTGACATCAGGAAGCAAGTTTTTTGATCCATTCTTTGCCAGCACTTTGAAATGTGCTGCCAGCGGTGATTCTTTTCTAAAAGAAATCTCTAGGGTGGCTATCATACTCAAAAGCTCTGGCTAGTTAAGTGCCTTCAGGAAGCCACCTCACTTCTGTGTATAAGCAAGGATGTGTATGTTTTGTGTCTGTCTACTCTCAGAGCTGTGAAGCACCATGAATGAAAGGCATATACCTTAGGCTGTATGATTATTTTAATCACAACATGTAAAACTTTGTTAAGTTCAAATGACAGTTTTTGGCTAGTTGACATATATCTCTAGATAATACAGTGTATTGACTTAGATTCAGAAGTGACCTCTTAACCCAAGTAGTGGAACAGAAACTCATACAGCCACAGCGGCCACTCTGTCCATGCATACACCAACACAAAATGGCCAGTTCAGCTTTCCTGATAAATAATCATTCAAAGGTTTGAATTGTTATGTAGCTATGGTGTTGGCTGGCAACAAAACACATACAACATCCATATACATATTGTCCTAGAAAATGTATCAAATGAAAGCATTATTTTGTTTAGTGTTGTATATTTATAAGAAATGCAAATTAAAACAATACTGAGATTCCATCTCACCCAGGAAGAATGACTATCATCAAGAAATCAATCAATAACAAATTCTGGAGGGTGTCTTGGTGGGAGTGCAGACTGGCGCAACCACTGTGGAAATTAGTGTGGTGATGCCTTTAAAAACTAGGATTAAACTTTCTGTGAGTGTAGAGATTGACCCTTAAGTCACTGTAGCTTTAGTAATTGCTTATCGTATTACTTTATTGATTTATTTATTCAGTACTGGGTACTGAACTTGGGACCTTGCACTTGCCAGGCAGTCACTTATGCCATTGAGCTATATCCCCAGCCCTATTGTATTAGTTTAGATTAATGTATTAGCAAGGCATGTGGTATTCATATTCTGATTTAATAAAATAAAGTTAAATTGCAAAACCAACCAACCAACCAACCAACCTAGGCTTAGAAGTCCATTTTATCCCAGCTATTCCTTCTCTTGGTATTTTCCCAGAAGAACTGAAAGTATAGTAGTATGAGTTATAATGGCTACATCTCAGAAACAACCCAAATGCCCATAAACTGAGGAGTGGATAAAAAATGTGTTTTGTTGTATAATGGAGAACTACTCAGTAATTTAGTAATAAAGAAGGATAAAGTGGAGACTTCTATAAGTAAATGGATAGAAATTGAGACCATAACCATAAATGAAATAAATCCAAACCATATTGTAAACACTGTATTGTATCACTAGTGTGAGAAACTGAATGAACAATGAGATCTAAAATGTACATTAGATATTGTGAATTAGGAAGAAATTATGTTCAAAAGAAAAGATAAATTGTAAAGGGGGAGAGTGAAAAGGAAGAAAGCAAAAAGAAAAAAATATTTATACACAAGATAGTTAACGTAGTTATATAACTAGTTTCTTTTAGTTCATTGAAAAGAAAGTTTTGTGCTAATATTGTTTAAACAAGATATCATATCTATGTCTTGTACTCTAAATACCATGAAGACAATAACACCTAATGTATCAATTACTATAATTCTCCTGCTAACCTATTTTTAAATTGTTTTATTTTTTTCTTTTAAGAAGCAACTTTTAGAATATATCAACTATTGCAACAACTAATGTATCAACTATAGTAACCATCTTACTAAATTCTCTTTTTATTTATTTTTTTCTCTTTAAAGTTAAAGCAGCACACATTTTTGCCTTGTTGTGAATATCACTAGATTTGTCCACCTGCGTTGTGCACCATGGTGACGCATTAGTCCTCTAAAAATTATGCTTCAGTATCCTTTTCTGTTTCATCAATTCATCCAGTTATGATGTTAATCAAAAATGAACATTTACCACCCTTTGAACTGAAGCTCTCCCCAGGAGTTCATAACAAATGACCTCAGTATCAGGCACAGTTCTTCACCAGTAGAAAAGGACTTCTTATCTGTAGTAATGTGGTTAGCCATGAAGAATGGTGCTCCTAGTTCACATAGATGTGATTAAGTAGTAGACTTCAATCATTGCTTTTGTTCCTTCTGTTCATATTCTTTTGCCTTTGAGGACCTCTAAAAAGCTTGTCTTCCATCCAGCAGAAGAGTATACAAACAAAGTATAAGAAATAAAGCCATATTATTATGATGAGCTGTAAAAGACTCAAGTCAACAACTTCTGACATTGCCAGATATATGGAAAACAATACTATTATGGACTAGTGAACTATTTTGGAATACTTTACTGAATTCACATACCTATAATATTTAAATGGCAAAACTAAACAAACAAAGGGGATACAATTGAATGACCATTTTGTATCTGTAAATTCAAAATAATTAAGATATACAGCTACATTCTGTTAATTTAATGAATAGAGGGTTCTGTTCTAATAATGTTTATAAATAGAATATCATATCTGCATCTTGAGCAACAAATAACCACTAAGAAAACAATATGCAATGTATTAATTAATGTAACTGTCCTACTAATTTGACTTGACACTTATTGCTATTTGTTTTTCAACAAAATTATGGAAAAAATATTCATAATAAAAAAGAAAAAAGCTTATCTTTAAAAGCATGCTGCTTTGTATCCATGTGACAAAACATCTTTAAAAATTCTGTACCTTCATTGAATGGCTGCTCTCCACATATTATACAAATAAGGCTTGGAGAATATGAATCACCTGTAAGGAACACATAATTTAAATAGAGCTCTTGGTAGCTTTCTTTTTGTTGGCAGCCTTGGAGTCTTCTGCTGCATCATCGTTGGATCCATCTTTCTTTTTAAAGAAGCTCTCTAGGGGCTGGTGAGATAACTCAGTGGTCTAAAGTGCCTGCTTAGGCAAGCTTAGGCAAAGCACAAGGACCATGGTTTGATCCCCGGCACCACATGCCATGTCAGCCCTGCCCCCAGGGTGGGCTGAGCTGGCCACAATAATAATAATAGTAATAAGAAGAAGAAGAAGAAGAAGGAGAAGAAGGAAAGAAAGAAAGAAAGAAAGAAAGAAAGAAAGAAAGAAAGAAAGAAAGAAAGAAAGAAAGAAAGAAAAGAAAGAAAGAAAGAGAGAGAGAGAGAAAGAAAGAAAGAGGAAAGAAATTCTCTAGTGATATTTGTTTTTTATTCATTTTGGCTATGATTAGCTTGTGGGCTTACCAAAATTATAACTGAGAAACATGTGCATTGTAGGGAAGAGGTGTGAACAGAAGTGATAATATAATGGATGTGCCATCATGGGCTAAAATAAGTGTTGGACTCTGATTTCAAAGCCTGGCACCAGATGCAACTGTGCAAGCAAAGTACATCAATTCTCTTGAAAGTATAAATCTTGGTCTCAGATGTAGCTTAATTATCACTTGCCACTCAAAGATGGGATTTTGATATGAATCTTCAAGCAATAGACAGTTATAGTCTCTGTGTAGTCAAACCTATTTGTAATGAAAATCTGTATTTGCAACTGCTCTCCAATACTAGTGTCACTAGCTCAGCTCCACCTCAGATCATCAGGCATTAGATTCCTCTATGGAGCCTGTGACCTAGATCCCTTTGATATACAGTTTGAAGTAGGGTTTGTACTCCTATGAGAATCTCATGTCACTGCTGATTTGATAGGAGGCAGAGCTTATGTGGTAATTCTGGCAATAGGGAAGGACTTTAAGTAAAGATGAAGATTTTCTCAGTCGCTTTGACTAATGTCTTGCTGAGCAGCTTGGTTCCTGATAAATACCTTGGCATAGATGCAATTATAGGTGTTTTTCTTACTCTAAAAACAAGGGCATAGTTATAAAGAAGTAGGGATCGTATGAGTCTTTTTAGAGTCTGCCTGACACATTTTTCTTTTTCTGGATTTATTTAGATTAATCAAGTTTTTTATTTTTAAAATTTCATATCTTTCCCCAGTTTTGGGTTATAAATCTTCTGCTCTTTTTCTATTGGGTTGCAAATGAACATTTTGTATAAGTTAGTGTATTTATCACTACTATGATTTTATCATTTAAAAAAAATTAAAAATTTTTAAAAATTCAGACTTGTAGTGATCCTCATGTCTCAGCCTCCCCAGCACTGGGATTACTGGAGTTTGTGACATCATGCCCAGTTCCGTTAGCCGGCACAGCACACCCAGATTCCTTGGCCGGTGTGGTACGTGGCACTAGGGATTGAACCTGGGTCCCTGTGACCACAGAGCTATCTCCCCAGTCTAAAATGGCAATATTTTCAAATATTTACCATTATATCAAACACTAGTGGGCCCTGCCAGAAGAATGATGTTGTTCTCTGCAATTCTGAGGACCTCGCTGGTGCATCAGATGCTCATACTTCACTTTGTATGATTTAGAACAGTGGAGCTGTGCTCATTTTGACCAGTTATTTTCATAGCCACTCAGCGATAAGACTTGTTTCTGCTAATTTGAAGTCCAGTGCTGGCTATCCTTTATAAAGACTGTTTCAAGTTATGATCATATGCTGTTCCTGAGTGTCCAGACAGATGTGGGCTCTAAGACAAGCAATGGACCCTTAGAATTCTAAGTGACTACAATGTGAGCTCCCCTCTGCTGTGGTCCTTGTGATTTCTATGCACTGTAGCAATGGGGATTGAGCTCAGGACCGGGCACTTGCCATGTGGGTGGTTAGACTGTCAAACTATCACCCCAGCTCTTTATTACTATTTTAATATCCTGATTCCTATCCTGTCTTTTGTGTAATTATCTTCATGTATTTTATTTTTCCTTTTATTTTTTAATTTTTTTTAAATTGAAGAACAAATAGCAATAAGACAGTTTCAAGACAAATTAACAGGACAGACTCGATAAATTAATACACTTCAAACTGTTTTCATAAAGTTTTGGTATTGTATAAGGTACATACATGATGTTATACTTACAGACTTTATTATAGCACATGTCTCTAATCAGTGACTTAAGAAAGTGTAGCTGTTTAATTATTTTACTTTTTTCTAAATGAATTATATCACAGATTCAATAATTAATACTTTCTACCTTGTTATTTTCGTAGTGGTTATCCATAGTACTAGAAGCCAACATAATATCTTGTCTAAATGATATTAGTGCAAATCTTGCTTTGCATAGAACTATGTAGAAGTATGGCATATTTCTCCTAACTGTACTGTTTATACACACACATCATGGTTCTTACTTTGTGTCCCCTTTTTTTGTCTAGACTTGTTAAAGATGGGCACTCCATTGTCATTTAACCAATTTAGGTGCCTGAACTTGGCGATACAATCCAACTCAGTCCAGCATTCCACAATAATAATGAGTTATATGAAGAAGTTGTTGACTATAGCCATTTACACATCAACTTATTATTATGGCCCAAATTATATACCTCATTTTTATACTTTTCTGCTGGATGGTTAAGACTAAGATAGAGCAAGACCTATATACCAAAAAATGTAGCTTTTGTTTCTGATAAGGTCAGTGAAGTCCCCTCAGGGTTTTATCTTGTAGTCCTGTACATTATTCTGTAGATCCTTTGTCTGTGTCATCCATGTGGATGAGTCACAGCCAATGCTTGACCAGTTTGCTCTCTGTGAGAGCCTGAGAGAAAGTTTTCTCTCCATGTGACTCTCCCCAGGCACACTATAGATCATCAATCTCTTTCCTCTGTGGTTCCATAATCTCCTTGATCAGAAAATTTGGAGCCCAACTGAGTTTCATAATGTTACAGTACAGGTTCTCCTATGTCCTGAGTCTTTGCTGACTTTGACAGGCTAGGGCCAGAATGTTGGCTGACCATGTGGCTCTTCTATTTCTCCAATTCCTGATCTGTTAACTTAGGTTGCTAACCATCCAGAAGAAAAGCCGATTAGTACCCTGAAGCATATGCCATTCAGTTTGCCCTAACTATCTGACTCAATTCATTTTAGTTGTTGTACATTTCTATTTGCATTTCTTCTTTTCATTTCTTATACTAGGAGACTATATGATATTTGCACATGTGTGTCTGGTTTATTTCACTTATGAGTATATGTTCAAGTGGCATCCACTTCAGTATAAATGCTTCAAGCTTGTCATTCTTAATAGCTGAGTAATACTCCATTATATAGAAGTACCACATCTTTTTCAACCATTCCTCATGTGATGGACATTTGATTGCTTCCAAGATTTTGCTATCACACATTGTGCTGCTATAAACACAGGTACACATATATCACTTTGATACAATGTTTTCAGTTCCTCTGGGAAAATTCCCAGTAGGGGATAGCCAGCTTGAATGGGATTTCTAGTCCTACTCTTTTGAGGAGTCTCCACACTGATCTCCACAAAGGTTGTACCAGTGTACATTCCCACCAGCAGTGGAGAAGTGTTCCCTTCTCCCCACAACCCCTCCAACATTTGTTGTCGGTTGGCTTCCTTATGATAGCCATTCTTTCCAGAGTGAGATGGTATCTCAGTGTTGTTTTTATTTGCATTTCACAGATGCCTAGCAATGTGGAGCACTTTTTTATATATTTATTTGCTTCTTTAATTTCATCCTCTGAGAAGTATGTATTCATCTCAGATGCCCATTTCTGAATTGGGTCTTTACATTTGAGGCCCTGTTATATCTTAGTTCTTTATATATTCTAGACAGCAGACCTCTGTCTGATTGCTTATTAGTTAGGATTTTTTCAAAATTAGTGGGTTGTCTTTTCACTCTGTTGACAATTTCTTTTGACATGCAGAAGCTCCTCAAGAAGAGGTAATCCCAGTTGTTGATTCTTTCATGTGCTTCTCGTGCGAATATGTATTTGTTCATGAGCCCTTTACCTACCCCTATGTCTTCAAGAGTTCCTCCTACTTGCTCTTCCAGGAGATTGAGTGTTTCTGTTTTCATGTTTAGATCTTTAATCCATTTTGACTTTAACTTAGTGGATGGTGATAGAGCTGGGTCAAGTTTTAGTTTAGGCATGTAGAAAGCCATGTTTTCCAGCACCATTTGTTAAAGATGCTATCCTTCTTCCAGTAAGTATGCTTGGCCCCTTTGTCGAAGATCAGATGGCTGAGTGTGTTCATAGATGCTTCTGCACCTTCTAATCTATTCCACTGATCATCAGGTCTATTTTGTCACCAATACCATGTTGATTTTATCACAGTGGCTCTGTAGTATAATTTCAATTCAGGAATTGTGATGCCTCCTGCCTTGTCTTTATTGGCCAAGATTATCTTTGCTATTCTAGGTCATTTGTGGTTCCAAATAAATTTTAGGAATGATCTCTCTATGTCTGGGAGGTATGTTGGTGGCAGTTTCATAGGGATTGCATTAAATCTGTACAGCAATTTTGGGAGTATGGCCATCTTCACGATGTTGGTTCTTCCTATCCAGGAGCATTGTTTTGAAGAGATCCTTTCTCACCTTTTCACTAGCTGCACCAGCATCCTCAAGATCTGAAACTCTGTCTTCGCTTTTGCTCAAAGGTTTTGTAGACTCGTGATTAATATCTTTTGTTCTTCTATATCTCTTTGACTCTGCTTCATGCGTTCTATTTCTTTTCTGTATTGTTCATTCCTGGAATCAGCCATATTTCTGATCTCCTCTGTTTTTTTTTTTTTTTCCTTCTTGTTTTGTTTGGAGGTAGCTATTAATTGTTTTTTTGCAGAGTTTCTTCTAAATTGGGTTTATTCTGTGTATTTCCAGAAATGTTTCTGTATTTCAGAAATACAGGTGATTTCAGAGAATTCTTTTTTGATTTCTGAAATTATTTCTGCTTTGAGTTCCTGATGACCTTTCTGCTGTTGTGTCTTTGCTTCTGTTGGCATTAGCTCATACGTTTCAGCTGAATTGTGTTCTCTGCATTTGTTTTGGGTGAGCATTGGGTTTCCTTCACATGTTTCTGGATTTGATTCATTACTTCAGGTGCTATGTTTTCAAATATTTCTTTTTTTATTTCAGGTGTTAATTCTGGTCTAAGTTTCTCTATACCTTTCTGCTGTTGTTCGTTTGCTTCCACCTCTGTTAATTCATTCATTTCAGCTGAGCTAATGTCCTCTGTACTTAGTGCTAGACTCGAGGCCTGAGATTGCATTTTTCTCCTTGTCTTTTTGTCATTTTGTATAGCACTGACCTCTGACGTTTGGTGTAGACCTCCGGAGCAGCTATAACCTTGGCGCGTAATGAGATTCGGGTGCCAGTCTATTAAGTTTGAGATTATCCGGTTATTCCTGGCCTGGATCTCGCTGTTGTGTTCAGTTCCTTTTTGTTGAAGCTCCTGTGCTTCCCCTCTGTTGGGTCCCTGGTCAGGGGAGCACTTGCGGGGGAGGCTCAGATGCTCTCCCTCACAATCACCAGGCCTGGTGAGGATGGATCAAGTTCCAGGAGAGTTACCAAAAGTTCTCACCCCTGTGGTGGGCTTGGGGGCAGTTGCCATGCAGGTCTGTATGGGGTGTCTCAGGCAGGTCTCTGGCTAGGATGTCTTGGGGCCTGAGGCTCTGGATGGTGCCGAGCTCACAGGCAGAACCCAAAGTCTCTCCCTCAGACTCACCACACATTCACTGAATTCGGAAGTTGGGCGAGTCGTGAAAATTTCTACTCGCTTGGTAGGCTTGGGGGTAGGATATAGAAAGATGCCAGAGTCGGCCCAATGTTTCAGGCGGGTCGCTGTCTCTCGGCGGGCATGGGGGCCATCTTCATGTATTTTAATTCTACTAATACTTTGAGCTTCATGAAATGTACTATTTTGATTACTTTCTACACTCAAAATATTCTTAAATTTTCACACATATTTACCTTTTTATTGTTCCTAAGCTCTGTAGTTTTGTGGGGTTTTTTTTTTTTGTGACAGTACTAGGGATTGAACTCAGGTTCTTGCGTTTTCTATTGAAGTGCTTATTCCACTGAGTCATCTCCCCAGCCCCAAGTTTTGTGTTTTTAATGATACATAATTGCTTCTTTCTGAACTACTCTAGTGATTCCCTTTGCATGGGCCTTCTCTTGATGCATTCTGCCTCTTATGCTTGTTTGCTGCATAGTTATAGATACAGTATATTGGACCTTTTCAATATATACATATATATTTGTGTGTGTGTATATATACTCATGCGCACACACACACACATATGTATACATTGTACTATTTTGATTACTTTACACTCAGTATATATATAAAATCTGGTTCCATTGTATTTACTGTTGTGAATTATGTTCAAAAAACATGGATATTCAGGTATCTCTATGGTATTTGTAGTATAGTACAACATGGTACAGTATAATACAGTATTAAGTCCTTTAACTATATTACAAGGTCTGCTATATAACCAGAGGGTAAAATGGGATCTGATCAAATGATAGCTCCATGTTTAGTATTTAAAGATTCTCTAAATTGATTTTCATATTGACTGTACCGATTTACATTCCCATCAGGAGTGTAGAAGTTTTCCTGACAGACACAGGGGAGTGGGACATTCCTTGGGGCTTGTACAAGTGCTCTGACTGAGTGCTCTGACTTAGTACCAAAATATAACCTAAAAGGAAATTCACAAAACCCAGTCATCTCATGAGAGCCCTGCATCTGCGTGACAACGCTGTCTAGGTACTGTTTCTTACCAAGGAAAGGAGCCTGCAGTGTCTGAGAGGCTGAGGCAGGAAGATCTCAAGTTCAAGGTCAGCCTTGAGGGTTACACAGGGAGGAGTTAATGGCCACCAGGACTATATATCACAACCCTGTCTCAGAAAGCCAAGCCAGCTGCTGGAATTAGTGGTGCGTTTCTTTAATCCCAGCAATGGAGAGACTGAGGCAAAAAAGATTACAGTGAGTTTTAGGTCAATTTGGCCCACACAGTGAGTTCAAGGCAAGCCTGAACTACATAGCCAGATTCAGTCTCAAAATGAAATACTCCAAAACACAAAACATAACAAAGAAAGAAACAAAGAGAATTTCCAGGATTTTAGAGGGCCTCATTCTTCTCTATTTTTCACCTAGTTAAAATATTTTGTATTTTCATTAAATAACAGGGGTTACTATTGAGGAATTTGTCACAGTATTCTTGGGGATGATTTAATGTCAATTTTTATACTATTATCAGTTCCTTTTCAAATATGAACTTATGGGCCAGGGAGATGGCTCAGTGAAATAAGCACTTCGCTGGAAAGCACAAGGGCCTGCGTTCAATCCCTGGTTCTGGCAAAAAACAAAAACAAAATAAAAAAAATAAATATGAAAAAAAAAAAGTTTTCCTTTCCCCCCAAAATCCTCACAAGCAGTTATTGGTTTTTGTAATTTTTCAAAATACAGAGTATCACTATACAGCTTGGACAAAGTGATTCTTTTGTTTTCAGCCTTCACGGTGCGGGAATTACAGGTGCACCACTATGCCAGGACTCTGGCTGACTTAGCTTGCCACCAGGGCAGGGCTGGTGCAGCATGTGGTGCTGGCGATGGAACCACGGTCTCTGTGCTTGCTTCAGCAGGTGCTTCATTTTTTTATTTTGTATATTTTCTTTGTCTCCTGTTTTTGGCCTCCCAATCACTGGGATTACAGGTGTACCATCTCAGTCATGGTCTTAGCACACTTCAGGGGCAGGTGTGCTGTGCTCTGCCTAAGCAGGCTTTTTAGTCTGTTGAGTTCCCTGGCTGGCCCATCACTCTTTGTTAAAAAGATTATCTTTTCTCCTATATGTATTTTTAGGTCCTTAAACCCACAGAATATGATGCCTGTAGTTGTTTTGCATTTTATCATGTTTTTATATTTTTGTGCCAGTATCATACTGCTTTTCTTAATATGGTATAATAATGTAACTTGAAGGTGGGTATAATGGTGCCTCCAGCTTTGCTCTTTGTGTTTAGGACTGCTTTGGTTATTTTGTGTTTCTGCATAGATTTGAGAGCTCTTTCTTTTTAGTTCTATGAAGAATCATTGGAATTTTGAAGGAGATTGCATAGAATCTGTAGATCATTTTTGGCAAGAGTGACATTTTAGCAATATTAATTCCATCGATCTGTGAATGTGGAGTATATTTCCATTTTTCACTGTCTTCAAATTTTTTCTTTAGTGTTCCTTAATTTTCACTGTAGTGATCTTTTTTGTCTCCTTGACTAGCCTGATTGCTGGGTATTTTATTTAT
The DNA here is from genome assembly GCA_004027165.1 of Ctenomys sociabilis. NCBI lineage: Eukaryota > Metazoa > Chordata > Mammalia > Rodentia > Ctenomyidae > Ctenomys > Ctenomys sociabilis. The sequence goes on from PVKA01029444.1 coordinate 19,653, forward strand.
TTGTGTTTTTTAAGCTTTTTTTTTTTTTTTTGCAGTACTGGGGATTGAACTCAGGACCTTGTACTTGCCAGGCAGGTGCCCATTCTACTCAGCTATTTCCCACTCTCATTTTATTTATTTTTTTGAAGCTAATGTGAATGAAATTGTTTTTCTAATTCCTTTCTCACCATTACTTTTTGGTGCATAGATAAGATACTTTTTTTGTGTGTATTTGTGTGTTGAGTTTTGTATCCTGCTAGTGTGTGAATTTATTTAGCAACTCTAAAAGTTTTTTTGTTGAAGTTGTATAGTCTCCTATGTATAGGATCTTGTTATGTGAAAAGATAATTTGATGTGTTTTTTCCCCTATATATTTTTATTAATTTATCATTTATGTCTGCTTGCTTTAGCTAAAACTTCAAGGAGTATATTGAATAGGTTTGATAAGAGTGGACATCCTTGTGTTCTTTCTAAATTTAGAGGACAGACTTTCCTTATCCAGAATGATATTGCCTGTGGATTTGTTTTATATAAGATATGCTGCATTAAGATATGATCTTTTACTGTCTTATTTCCTTTTTTCTTTCTTGTTGTCTTGTTTTTCTGAAACAGAGTCTTGGTACATAACCCAGGTTCACCTCAAATTTCCTAAGTGGCGCATGCTGGGTTTGAAATCATAGTGAAGCCTCCTGCTTCAGCCTTCTGAGAGCTGCAATTGCAAGTGTGCACCACCACAACCAGCTCAATACCTCATTTATTCAATTTCTTTTTTGTTTTTTACCGTGAAGTATATTGAATTTTATCAAAGACGTTTTTTGTTGCATGAATTGAGATACTCATGTGATTTTTAAGGAAATACTTGACTCTATGTGGTGTATTACACTTAATGATTTGTATGTGTTGAATCACACTTACTTACATCTGTGGAATGCAGCCAACTTATACATGGTATCTGATTTGTGTAATGTGTTTTTGAATTCACTTTGCAAGTATGTTACTAATGAGTTTTGCATTTATGTTCACCAAGGTTATTGGTCTACAGATGTCTTTTATTTTTATTATGCCCTTGAACAGTTATGATATCAAGGTGATATTTCAACATGTTTGGAAGATGAAATGGGCAATATTGCAACAGACACCACTAAATCTAAACATTAGTTAGAACTGTTTTGAAACCTACATTCTAATAAATTGAGAAATCTATTAGAAATGGGTACTGAAAGACCCATGTGACCTATAAAAGAAGATATGTAAAGAAGCTAACCAGGATAATAATAGACAATTAAATTGAAGCAGTAGGAGCCCTCTGAACAAAGAAAGCTCAAAGCAGATGGCTTCATTGCTGACTTTTACCAGCTATTGAAAGAACTAATATCAGTGCTCTTCAAAATATTCCATGAAACAGTACTGGAAGGAACCCTCCCTCTGCCTCTTACTCCCCCACCGTTACCTCCATCCAGTCTATTACCCAGGCCACAAGGTTGTGGTTGGAGCATCTCCCACGTCTAAAGTGGCCAGTTATTTTGCTGGTTCTGCCTTCCAATTATTTCTCAACTCAGTTTTCTCATGGTCATTTCCATGGCCCTTCCTAAATTCCCACTCCCACCTAATCAGCTCCCCAAATGGTCATTCCCTATTCTTTTATCTGAGAGATCTTTCTAAATTTATATATATTATCTAAATTTATATCTATTTATCCATTTATCTAAATTTCTAAGTATATATATATATATATATATATATATATATCTTTCTATCTATCTGTCTGTCTATCTATCTATCTATCTATCTATCTATCTGTCTATATATCTATCTATCTATCTGATGGTTTTGCTTTTCTACATAGAATTATTCAATGGTTTGAAGTCAATGGAAGGACTAGACTTTGTTTAGCCTGGCTCCTTTCTCCAGTGCCTTACTTTCTCCTTTAAATGCAGTCTGCAAACAATGTTGAACTTGAGTTTGACTTGTGAGGACAAGACACTAAGTTGCATTTCTATATATGAAAGGGAGAAAATAGAAATAATTTGGAGGTTGTTGGAAATGTTTCAAAAATACGGTAAAAGGAACACATAATAAAAATGGCTATATTTTTAGAATTATGTAAAAGTCATAAGCTTGATAAATATTTATTTTTATTCTTCTTTGGTGTATGTTGTTATGAAAAACATTGCTAAGATGTGCTATTATGAGCACTGAGATTGTCCTTCCCGGGAAAGTCAGCGTTTATCAAACCCAAAGACAGATTATTTAAGGCAACTTAGTTTTTTTGCAACTCTTAAACTTGATTTATTAATGATTTATCAAAATAAATTCATAAAATTCTGATGTATTCTAGGATTTATGAGCTAGGACTTTCATAATTTTGCCATTCCATATAGTTAGACTAATAAAATGTATAGCTCCTAACTCTTTGATCAAAATTTGATGCAGTTCAAAATTTCAAGGTAGAAAGTACAATTCAGTTGATTCTTTTAAAATACATTTCAATATATGACACATTTACATGTTTCAGAATCAAAATATGTGAACACTTACACAGTGAGGTTGCTCTCTACACTGTGTCCCACTGGCTTAGTCCTGTTTGTAATCCCTGCTGCCAAGAAGCCAGGAACATTAGTTTCTTGTGTATCTTTCCAGATTTCCCCAATGTAGATACACCTGTAGATACAAGCATCTGTTTTTATTTTTTATTCATTTCTAGTGAACAGTGGTATCCAAATGTATATATTGGGTATTTTTCTGCACAGGAAAAGCAGGGACTAAATTATAAGTACAATGTTTCATAGATATATTAAAGAGTTTTAGTTTACATATTCTTAGTATGTACTTACTTAGAGATTACTTGAGGTGTATATTAAATTGGAGATTGAACTCTCTGAGCAGGCTTCTGAGAATTATTTCCCCCACAAACATGCTTATACTTCCCAATAGAGTCTAATGTTAGATTACAAAAGCATTATTGAGAAAATAAAAACTACAACTAAGAATGTTAAATACAACATCCATTAAAAATGAATGAAATATACATTGCTCATGACATTGCAACTGAAAATGTTCAAGTCTTAAGTGTTTTAGGATGAATTGTATAAAACAGACCCACAGTCTTGTCATCCTGACCTGTGCAGCTGTTGAGGCAGTCAGAGGTCCTATTTGCTCACCTAGACCTGCTCTGGGCACCTTGTAATTATGTATCCTGTATCAAGGCTTTGCTGGTGTTGCCGGCCAGCTTGTGTGTTCTTCTCTCAGGCCAGAAGGAATTACAAATTAGAGGGTCAAAAGAGGACGGAGTAAAACTATTGTAGAGCAAAAGTAGAAAGCAGCATTGATTGTGAAGGGGAAGCAAAAAGCTCCCAGGCAAATGAACCTGTGAGGGACCCAAAAAGCACTGCCAAAAGGATTCTTAGCAGTTTTTATACATAAAAATGACTACATCTCAACCAAGTTAATAGCTGATGGGGTATAGTCTGGAAAGCTGGATGTAGAAATGGGCCTATGAGGTAGCATGTTTCCACAGGGTTAGGGATGTCTTTTGCTGCTAAGAAAATTCTGTGAATCTAATGAGACCTTTGTTGACTGAGCCACTTGGGTTTTGGCCTTGGCCATTAGTGGATCCTTCCAACATCCTCTTTGGCTTGGCTCTTTCCTGGCTGCCTTCCATCTGTGGACTATTTCTTAGCAGATCACTTCCTGCACTCCTCTGCCTGCGTGGCCAGTGCCACCGAGAAATCCTTTCATTTTCCCACAAGGTTTTGCTTGTGTTTCACAGAAACTGATTGTTTAGAATACTGTTGAGAGTCTCTTGTTAGGTTAGGAAAGTGGGACCCAAGCCCAGCCATGTCAGCACAGAGGGCTTGAAGCAAGGTTGTAGGAGTGGATACAGGGTGAAGAGGAGTCTAGATTTGCAGTCTAAAACCTGGGTACTGCTCTTGGCCCTCTGCCTCTTATTAACTGAGTCACATTAATTCATTTAACTTTTTTTTCCTTAAATAAACTAGATTTTTAGAGCACTTTTAGCTTTATAGCAACATTAAGAGGAAGGTACGGAGATTTCCCATAGCCCACTGCCATCCCCCACACCTTCTCAGCCTCCTCTATTACCCATTCCCTGCTGGACTCACTCATCTTTTACAGTCGATTAGTTTACACTGGCACATCAGAATCACCCAAAGTCCATAGAGGCATACTTTGCTTCTTATGTTGTTTTATTATTGTTATTATTTTAATGTATTTGGTTGTTACAGGGTCTCACTACACGGCTTAGACTTATAGTGATCTTTCTGCTTTCAGCCTTCCCAATGCTGGGATTACAGACATATTCCACTGCTTGGACTCTGTGGTCAGTTCAGCCTGCATTGGGGGTGGGGCTGGTGTGGCACATGGGGCAGGGGATTGAACCACAGTCCCTGAGCTTGCCTAAACAGGCACTTTAGTCTTCTGAGCTATCTTGCTGGTCCAATATTTTGCTTCTTGACTGCTTTGAAACTCATCAAATTTTGCCCCACACATTTTGATGCATATGTTTAGTCTTGTTACTCATTGTTTGTTTGATACTCAGTGCACAAGCTAGAGATCATCAGTGCTGATTAAATTCTGACTTGCTGCCTTTTCCAGCCAAAAGAACTTTTTTGGTACTCCTAGTGCCTCCAATGACCAAGCAACAGTGAAGACTGAGATTTCATTGCAGTTTACCTTAGGGGTCACTGTAGCTGTTATGTGTTTTATGGGTTTGGACAAATGTCTGATGTGTCTAGCATTATAGCTTGCACACTTGTTTCATTGCACTTAAACCCTTTGTGCTCTTTCTTTTTGTCCCTCTTTTGCCTTCTACTTCTGGAAACTGCTGATATTTTTCTGTTTCTATAGTTTTTCTTTCTCCAGATATCAAATTATTTGGTTTAAAAGGTTTTGTGGAACTCAGCATTTTTATCTATAAATGAGGCTCATTTCCATTCTACCTTCCATGGCAAGTTATTTAATGATAACAACTGTGAAATGGGAAAATGCCTTACAGTTAGTACAGTGCTATGTGAAGACTGTGGTAGCTATGGCTTTGCTGGAGTATCTTTCTCTAGTGTGTCTTTAAATACTTCTGTTCAACTGTGAGAAAACTGGAGAAAAAAGCCTGAAGGTTGCCATAAGAAGTTTGTTTTGAGGTTAGTAATGTGAATTCTGTTTTTAGTTTTTCTTTCAGACAAGTCCTGATTACTATTTGTTTTTATTTAAAATGGAGAGCAAGTACCCTTGTAATGTTGAATAGAGATGCAGATGAAAAGAAAGATCTTAGTACCCACAGGTCCCATGGAGCATGCTGAGAGAACACAGACACACACAGATGCATGTCAGAGTTCATAGGGAGGGATGCAGGAGAGAGGGAGAGTGGGTTAGAAATCTGTGTGCTGGTGTCTTGATTGGGTCTAGGGCATCCAAGCAGATTTCCCTTGGGATGTTTTGTTGGTGGGTTGAAAGTGTCTGAGTACAAGTTTCTAGAGGTCACCTTGTGATTGAGAGGTAGGCATGGTGGCACTCATGGTCACCATGGCAAGTGGTACCAACCAGGTATATTGTGTCTAGCTTTCCCTTACAGAGGTGGCCATTAGTGAACAGTGATATAAGGCAGATTTCTGGACTGATCACATGAATGTGTATTTTTGTATATTCTTGTAAATATCTCTTTCATTGATGTCTCATAAGTTTTAGCCTTAATTTCATTAATTTGTGCTTTGATCTTTATAATTTCCTTCTTTGTAGTAGATTTGGATTTAAATTGTTCTTGCTTTTCTATAATCTTGGGGTGCATTGTTAGATATTTATTTGGGCTCATTCTATTTTTCTGGAGTGACATATCCCTTGAAGGACTACTTTCATTATTTCCTGCAGGTTCTGGTATGTTATACTGACATTATTTGATTCTAGGAAGGGTCTAATTTCTTTGTTGATTTCTTCTGTGACCCATTGATAATTCAAGGATATATTATTTAATTTCCATGTATTTGCATAATTTCTGTTGTTTCTTTTGTCATTGGTTTTTAGTTTCATTGCACTATGACCTTGTAAATTAAATTTCAAAGGACTGCCTTATACAGAAATAAATAGAGCTTATTAAGGATGCAGCTCTTTGGAGTCTACTAAACTGTTAAAGAAAACACTAAATCTTTGGTGTCTGGACATTGCAAGGCCCATCTTGGAGATTATGTTTATACATTTTAATATTGGAGAACCAACAACACACATATTTTTCTCTTGAGTCTGAGGGGATTTTTCAGCATAGAATTTATACTTCCACTCTTGAGAAGAGTCAACACCACTGTCATTCACCTAGCCAGCCTGAATGCAATATTTGCATTGTTTAAAAATTTCTAACAACGGAAACCAGTTGGATCCATTGCCATATGAATGACACAGTAACTGTCTGAACCTGGAAGTTCATGACCAACCGACTTCTTCAAATTAAACAAATGATCACTGATGTCCTTCACCCTGGGAAAGCAACAGTACCTAACACAGAAATTCGGGAAAAACTCACCAAAATGTACAAGACCACACCAGATGACATTTTTGTGTTTGGATTCAGAACCCATATTTGTGGTGGCAAGACGACTGGCTTTGGCATAATTTATGATTCCCTGGATTATATGAAGAAAAATGAGCCAAAATATTGACTTGCAAGATACAGCCTGTATGAGAAGAACATGACCTCAAGAAAGCAACAGAAGGGATGCAAGAGCAAAGTGAAGGAAGTCAGGGGCAGCACGAAGGCCAACATTGGATACTGAGAGGAGTTTTTTGTTTGTTTTGTTTTTTGCAAAACCGGGGATTGAACTCAGACCCTTGCACTTGCCAGGGAAGCGCTTATTCTACTAAGCCATCTCCCCAGCCAAAGGCCAGCATTGGTATTGGCAACAAGCTGAAGGAAGGAGCAGAGATTCTGCAGTGCCTGTGACTTTTTTCACATGATGATTTAATAAACTGCAAAACCTTCAAAAAAAGGAAGCAGTTGCTTTTTTGATCTGGCAGATAGTTTCAGTGTCTATTTCTCCCATTTCTTTACTCTTGCTGCACCCATGTCTCACTGGATAGGTCTGTCTGAGCACTCATGGTACTGCCCTGTCTGCATCAGTGGGCTTCTCCTGGCCTCTTCTCATCACAGTGACCCTTTACATGGACAATGAATGCAATGACTCTGCTCAGTTTTATTATTCTGCTCACACAGTTGCAATCACATCTCACTGGAGAGAGATAGCCTGGTAATATTGAATTTTATATTTGCTTCCTTATGCAGACTACAGTTTTACTCTTGTTCATCCCTGCTCCTTGTATTATCTAACCTGGGCTGGCTTTCTGCTGCACATAAGTCAATGGGATATGGAAGGCCAGCTGTTCCACTTGGAGTTAGCCTGTTCGATTGGATTTTTTTTTTTCAATTAATGGCCTACTATTTTAAAATATCACAGCACAGAAAATTGAGACCGTTCATTTTCTCTGAAATACCTTTTGTATTTGAACACAAGTATTCCCCCCTTTTTTAGTACTTCATAATTCTGATTGATTTTGATTATATATTGCAAAGGTATAAAAAGCTCTTACACATTTTTCTTTTCTCTTTTTTCTAGGAAGTATTTAAAGTAGCCACACCTACACAAATGAATGAATAACTGGGAGTAACTATCCCAACTGGGAAGCCCTTGGAATTTTCTTTAATATTTAACTTCATCTTGGTAAGGGCCTTTCTCACTTTAAAACTATATATGGACCTTCCCCCACATGACGGGATCCAGTTTCTGCTTTCTGATCTGGCTTTAATGTAGTATGTGGCAGAGTTTGGTGGAGGCTGAAGGGGTGGTGAGTCTGACAGTAACAAAAAAGAAGGAAGAGGAAATCCTGAAGTTGTCTCCTTTCTTATCTTTTATCCTGGTCCTAGGATGGTCTTATTCTGAGTCTTTCCTACTTTGACCAAACCCTTATTCTTGAAGTTGCTATTCCAGTGCTTGCTATAACATGGTGGTTTATGATTTACTCTGTGGTATAAGAATTTATTCCATTCATGATACTCATGCCCTGTTAAGAACACCTAACTAGTCTATGTGTCCTGATGGGTTTAGGTCTCATCGATGTTCTTTAATAAGTTCACAGGTGGGTGAAACAAAGATTTGTTTATGCATTGCCATGTACATTCCTGTGAAGTAGTTCATTCTTATTAGGTTCTCATACACCCCTATGGCCATAGATATTCCAAAAGCTCAATAAACGGGGTTGGGGGTATAGCTCAGTGGCACAATATTTGCCTGGCAAGCACAAGGTCTGAGTTTGATGTTTGATTTCCAGTACCAAAAAGAAAAAAAAAAAGATCAAGAGACAAACACTGTTGTGGTAGTGGAAGGCCTCAAGGTAGTGTATAGTTTAATGATAAATATTCAGCAGGTATCTACCATGTGCCAGGTATCTGTTTAGACTTTTTTTCTCATTTTTATTTATTTTATTTTCTTTATTTTTAATTAATTTTATTCAGAAAAAGCGATGAGACAGTTTCAAAACAGGTTAATAGGACAGTTATAATAATTAATACATTGCATATGTTGTCTTTGTAGTAGCTATTCATAGGACAAGATGCAGGCATGATATCCCGCCCAAATACTATTAGTACAAATAGTACTAATAGTATTACA